>JALIZH010026126.1:0-44061 GCA_030522465.1 Rhipicephalus appendiculatus
GCAATACACGACGCCAGTAAGAGGTTTTTATTTTCTTTTTGTTGAACATTTTCAAGCACTGAGCGGCCTCTATGTGAGAACACCTCCTTGCCTCGCGGAAGGCCAAGGTTTTACTCCGTATCAGACTCACGATTTTTATTATGGGCATCAATAGCGACTTTTCGCTATGCGATAACGCCAATTTTTTGCGCTCAAGTAATACAGAGAAGCGACACCGGCGGCGAAATTGCCCCGAAACAGGCTCTTTACTGGCATGGCGGTAATATTTCTAGAACGTGACTTCAACGAAGGTCATATTTCGGCCGTAATTACTCCTCATCGTGTGTGTGTACAGGTTGCGCGTTAGACTCGCAACAAACTTAACTTACATGTCCACTAAAGTGCTCTTGAAATGTTTTACATTATGGAATAATAAACGTTGCTACGGTTTACTGCAGCAGCGCGGAGAAACAGTTTTTCTCCGCGATTTACCGATATCATATTTCAAGCTGTAATATTACCACGAAGCACTGCTAAATAATAAATCATAGTTGCTGTATATGACAACTATACTTTAAGCACTCGCGTTGTCTGGTTCTTCTAGTGTACCTTTTGTGATTTGCGGGTTCAAGGACCATCCTGGAGCTATACATACCACAAAAATATTTCATGCATGTTCTAACACACCAATCTCCTTTTGTGCGCACAGAAGTACTGCAAAGCGTCCTCTGTGGGTATTGCGAATTCACAACTTATTAGCACCTACTACTGCAAAAAAAAAGCATTGAAAAAAAAATCATTGCGAAGACAGAGTCATAACACTACAAGCTTCATTGTCTACCGTTTTATGTACGCACGTGTGAGAATGCCCTTGGCGACAATAGGAAGACTGGTGATGCCCCTCTCAACCACAGCACGTCATCCCATGTGACCGTGGCTGTATGGTAGTTTCCCAGATAATCCGAACTGCTCGGATCGAAGTTGAAAGAATGGCCAGGAAAAGAAGCCTCAAGATTTGCGAGACTGTAGAACAAAGAAAAAAAAAGCAAATATGTAAGCCACACCCATAAATGTGCATGTGATGTTTATTATTGCGTCACTTTGGTTTTACAACCAATATATTTATGCCCTAAATAATGAGTTGAGGCAACGAACTATTTTGACGCATCACCTGGTGTACGGCAAGCGTAAACTTATCGTAATCGAATGCGAAACAAATGTGTAACAAATTTTAGTCTCGAGTGATTTTTAAGATGACACGTATAATGAAAGCCGTAAATCTGTGAAAATATTTCTAATGTTGCACTTTACCGAGTAATCGATAGAACGTATTGTAAAAGAAAAATCGCCTTTTACAATCTCACATGACGTGCATTAGCGATTGTAAGGCAAGCAGTGTAATCTTGTTTCTTCTTGGATATGCAAAAATCTAGCGAATGCTGTCTAAGTGAGCATGCTTTTTTTTTCGTAAAACGAGTGAATGATAAATTGTCGTCTTAAAGACTCGTTACAAATTAGGGGCGTATAAAGCACTTTTCTCATAACCCTTGTCCAAAATGTAGGTGCCTTGAATAGCTCTCACGACGTGATTGCTTCGATGACTTCTACTATTTGTTTTGTGAGTGAACGATCTCACCTAACATTTTCAGGAAGATGGAATTGGCTTTTGGTGACGATGGACGTTTGTGCAGCGACAGGTGAATCTACGGTGAGGACGATGGCTGAAAACCCCTGCTCTTCGGCTCTCCTCGCGAGTGACTCAGTCAGGGAGCGATTGCGAAATATGTACAACTGCTGCCAGAGAACCAAGCCGGGTGCACTGGCCCTCACGTCTTCCAGAGTAGTAGAGCTCATGGCACTCAGTATCATCAGTGTGCCGGCCTCTTGTGCAGCTGCAAAGGCATATAAGATCGGCAGCTTCAAGTGAACTGAAGCCCTGTCTCTTTGTTATTATTGCATACGTATTACAGGGCTACAGTTTTTTTGGAAATTGAGCCTCGAATGTAACTACAGCTTTATTTCTTACAAACGTGCTGATCATGGAGCTAGTGCAATATTCAAATGGCATGACGGTGATATGAAGGTAGCATAGGTCCCACAAAGTGTTTCATATAGTTATAGACAGTACCGAATCCGCAACAAGAAGCTATATAATAGACCTTGTTCAAAACAAACGCTAATCGAATTATTTGCCTCAACAGGTAAATATAGGACGTGCAAGATCATATCTCACTATAAGTACCCCTTCCACCTACAAGTGCGGCGAGGAGCGCCCTGGCCTACCCTCTTTACACGCATAAGAGTGCTGTATGCCATCTTATTCGTGTAATGTGCTGTATTTACTTGCGCATGTGGAAACCGGCAGACCCATGTCGGTGCTGGAAGTCCACAAAGTATATATTACAGAGAAAGTGCCAATAAATGTGCAAAATTGAAGTAAAATGTAGCCAGAAAACAGCAATAACACCAACCTGAATTTTTTGTTGCCAGACATGGTCGGAAAATAGCCAGTTTGGCGCAATGTAGCTACCAACGGCAACCCGCACAGCACATCGCGAATGACCGTACGAATACGAGCCGGATGCGATCACATGATATGGTAATAGATGGTCAACTGCGAAACGAACAATTGCGACGGAGCAATCATTCTACGGTGATGGACCAAGGTTCCGAGTCCGAACACCAGAACTCAGGGAGCTTAAGAGCAGAAACCTCGTGTTCGCGGGGTTCTGGTGATGGTGACGGTACGTGATGAGATGTCATTACATTCTCCCTTCGGGAAGGACTGGGAAGACTGCGGTGCTCGATTTCCTGGCAATTGTGGTTGAAGTGTAAGCGGCTGACGCAGGCGAAATTGAGGAAACGAGAGCGACCAGGCGAAGTTCGGTTGACTTATTTGTGGAAACAGGTGGGCTGGCGTTGATGCAGGGAATGGAAGGGGAAAACTTTATTCAGGTCCGCCGGGATGTGAACATACATAGAACACGAAGAAGAGTACAAAAAATTAGATATTTCATCAGAATCCATTTAGGCAGACAAGCAGGAACAGGAAGATGCGCAGCCATGTCGTGCTTGGCGTGTCGTCGTCGCCTTCTCCGTTCGCAATTTGCAGGACGTACAAGCACACTACACGCCCTACGAGCACTTTCTTTACCACAATCATGATGGCAGGTGGTTATATAAATCCCTAAAAGGAATGGAGGGCAGAGATGGGGTCTTTGAATAGATTTCACGAACAAAGGTCACAATACTCACCCTGAGCTGTAGCCTTTTCTCCTTCATTGTCAGCAATCCTATGCGCTGCTGATGGTGAGAACCCAATTGGAAATGAAATTGTGTCTCCCAGGATTGTGGTATTAGTGTTGGGCTTAGAAACGTCAACAAGAATGTGAGGCCGAAAACGGAGTCTGAGACGAAAAGACGTGAGCAATGACTCAGCGGAAGGTCACAATTTATTACACGAAGCTCACTGATATTATCATGGTAGAACGAGCCACGGATGACTCACGCATGGTAGTGTCACCTATATTTTCTCATAGAAGGGGCTTTTCACCAGCGTTGGTGAACATCCTCTTTTATGTCAGCATAACAGAAGGCGTGGTCACTACTGTCTCAGGTTGTTTGGTGCACAGCTACAGCGCATCCTGCCTGGTTTTCTTGCGGCCATTTGACCAAGATTGGTTGCAAAGTCAATTTGAACATTACTCTCGTACAACAAATGTAAGAAATAATAGTAAATATTATAGATATATTACAAGCCAGTGAGCTATAAACGTATATCACAGTTATAGCAAGTTTTGTGTCTGCGTACTTCACAGATGTATGGGTAAGCATTTTTATTAGTGATATTTTGTGCGCATTGTTTTATTCACCCGCCACAAGTGCGCTCGCGATATAAAGCTATCAAGTCTGCGTCTTTTTTTTTCAAGATGGTTGGCTGCTCCAAAAAGTTTGGCGACCCCATTACTTTTCTTGATTGAACTTTCAGCACAAAATAACCCAGGTTGAGAAAACGTTGCCTTATATAATAATAATATCTGGGGTTTTACGTCCCAAAACTACGATATGATTATGAGAGACGCCGTAGTGGAGGGCTCCGGAGATTTTGACCTTCTGGTGTTCTTTAACGTGCACTCACATCGCACAGTACGCGGGCCTCTACCATTTCGCCTCCATCGAAATGCGACCGCCGCGGCCGGCATCGAACCCGCGACCTTCAGGTCAGCAGCCGAGTACCCTAACCTCTACACAATCGCAGCGCACAAAAAGACAACAAAAAACAAAAAAAAAACGTTACCTTGTGCTTCTATTAAATATAAGTATAACCATCTCATTTGATGGCTATCAATGTAAACTGTTAGTTTAAAAGCATCAAATGCAGCACAGCTGTTCTTGAGAATACAACAATCCCAGCTTATTTCCCAGGAAGATCGCGCGCAATCTTCGGGAGCGGTACTTGCTGTTGGTTTACGCGAAAGCTCAATGCATATTATAATTTGGAATATAGAGGAATAATATTACTGGAATGTAGTTTGTAATTTGGCGTCATCGCTTTTATATTATGAGAGAAATGCTTTCAGCCCGAGTGCTTTTAGGTCAAGGAGATGTGAGAAGCAGATGCGTAATATATGCAACTGAACCACATTGTAGACCACTCTGGTGGGGTCCTTTCATAGTAAGGGATCAATATCATCGACAACCATCGTTAGGGACTAAAATGTGCTCGTAAGCGGGAGGACGGGGGGTTAACTCCAATGAAAGCGATATGGAAATTCGCCGGTTAGTTTTAAGCTACGTGAACATTGAGGAGCCACACATGGTCATTTTCTTTGTGCAATTGAGCACAGCGGCGTGTTTTATGATTTCTTAGGTAGTTTTGCACGTAGAATCAGAGAATTTAGTGAATTTTAGTGCTTCTCTGTTGGCTCAATACTTTCGGTTTCATGAACGATGAGTGACGTGCGCATTTAGCAAATGCAATGTATGAAGTACTTCTTAACATTTTGCGACATTGTTCTTGCGTTCCCCAGATTTGCTATGTTCGAGCGGTGTCCTAATTGTCGGAATGTGAACTCGGAGCTGCACTTATCTCCAGTTCACCTTTTGCATTTGGTATATATAAGGATAAATGACAAACTTATCATTGATTGGTTGATTTATTGACTGAATGATTGACTGATTGATGGATCAATGATAGCAGCCGCAGACTGAATTAGTGTCCTTTTCAAGTACTCTGTTTGTGCATCAGAAGAAAAACAAGGTGGGACGAACAGACAAAAGTCAATTACAAATTGTGAAGGGCGGGAAGCTTACCTTTTGAATGCCTTCATATTGTCCCTCAACGTTTGTTCTTCGCCTGCACCGCTGCCGATATATCCCTTGATCATGTCATCCAGCTTCGCTTCTGCGATACGCTGCACGTCAGCTATAGTTGTCACGTCGCCTTCTGTCTCTCCCGGAGGGAGGCTATTCATAACATTCAGGCTCGCTGCAATACGCCCAACAAAAGGCTAGTTCGAAAAGGCAATAACAACCGGGTAGTTAAATTTAGGTCAACGATAACGAACCTCAATAACGATAACTAATCAGGAGAGAAACCTAAGCGTGTCGCATAATCATGTCTTGGTTTTAACGGAAATCTCGCACTAATTTTATTAATTGTTAAACGTACATTAAACCAATCGTCCGACGTAAGACGTGTCAGAAGTTAACGCAACGTACGAACTCCATGTTATCTTGATAACTTGGAGCTAAGACGCCTTAGATCTAGGTTTTGCCTTTTTCACAAGTTTTATCATTCTTCTCCTAGCACATCATTAATCTTGACGGCTCATCGCCCGTCCTGCCCCACGAATCACACCAAAGCGGTCTACCCACCAGCGGCACAGGCCACGGCGCACCTACACTCCTTTTTTCTAAGCACAGCAAGAGACTGAAACCATCTACCCAGGGATACTGTGCTCCAATCCAAACCACCAAACAACTTCAAGTTGTTCGTCGAATCATTGTCACTACATGCCTGCCCACAACCCCATGTAAAACCCCAAGGTGGGGTATTTGAGGTATTAATAAATAAATAAATTAACTGTGAGGCTTTGAGAGTACACGTCAATAAACATAATCTTAGTGCCCTCAGAATTGGCAAAAAAAAATGTGGTTGATCCCTCTGATATAGGAATCGGTATAACACACGAAAGTGAAACGTGTCTCCACAGAAGTAGTTCAATGTTCATTGCACAATAATATTTATTATTGTCTAATGGTGTTCAGTGGCTACAGCACCCTTAGATGTTGATGCACCCATGTTGACAACTGGTGGCACATCTCCACCTCGACAACCAACGACTCACGACCGGGATACACTTTCCGGAGACACTACATGGCACGCACCGGCGCATCGCGCAAATCACACTTCAACCATAGGCGTTCGCAAACCGTGCAAGCGAAACCGAACGGGTTTTCACTCAATCGTTTTTCAACTGACGGTCCGCTGCAGCGAAGGAGCGTGATTTGCGCGTCGGTGACCATCTTGTGGATGTGCTTGGCATGCTGCGTCGTGTCGGCGAGCAGCGTCCTGCTGATAGGTCGCTTCGCCACTGGCCGCCATATTCTCGCCTCCCTTCGCATAAACATACCCGCTAACCAGCCAACCTTTATAACCATTCCTCGACACATTCATGCCTCTCTAATAGTTAAACCCCTGCCTCGCAATATGCATCCTCAGCATCACACCGCTCGCCGCGTAGCTCGCGCAAATGCCCTTCACAAGAGTTACGGACAAGGCTCAGGATGACATTTGGGTAGACGCCGCTTGTACAGCACAAGAAGCTGTAGCAGTTGCCTACAACCCTACTCTACCACATCCCTTGATTCACCGCCTTCCTTCAGGCTCTACAGCGGAGGAGGCAGAGGAGACCGCCATCGCCCTAGCCTTTGCACAATCTGACGCGCAGTACAGCTTCACTGACTCAAAAACTGCTCTGTACAACTACGCCAGGGGCAGGATACACCCCCCCCTGCCTGGCAGTTGCTGAACACCCCCCACGCAAAATTTACCACGCATGGTAGAGCTCCAGTGGGTGCCGGCTCATTCAGGGAACCCCGGAAACGAGGCTGCCGATAAATTGGCCCGAGGATTAATTTGCCGGGCTCAGGACAGCCTCGATTCGGGCTTCTCGAAGGAGCGGGCGCACACTTTTGCAGAGCTCACGCAAATACCCCGTTTGAACCGCCGGACATACCCTCCCCCAAATCCCTCCCTTACCCACTCCCAACAAATCCTATGGAGACGTCTCCAGACCCGCACTCTCCCATCTCCTCAGCTGTTGTCGCACTACTGCGGCACTTCCCCTGAATGTTCCCTGTGCGGCGAACCCCACGCCACCCTTTCCCATATTCTTTTCGGCTGCCCTGCTGATCCTCCCCCGCAGGGACAGCCTGCCATCTCCAGCTGGGAGGACTGGGAAGGTCCTGCTCTCGTCTGAGGACGCGGCGTTGCAGCTTGCTGCGGTGACTCGGGCTGCCGATGTCATCGCAGCGAGGGGCATGGCCGTGTAGACGTGGCGTGGGACCGCGCGGTGGTCCAGGGACCCCGGGGGGTCCAAACACACTTGCCAATAAAGTTTTTCTGTCTGTCTGTCGGCGAAGACACGATCACTTCCGTCCTGCATCGGCGTCTGTACGGCAGCCAGTTGGGTCGCGATGCGCTCAACTTCACAAACGCGAAAGACAGAGTTCTCAGCTTGAGCCGCGAACGCGCGAAGGCCTCCCGCTCCCCCCTGGCGCGTCCATCGCTGCACCAAACCAACGCCTACCAAACTGACTTGCGTGACAATCGCCCGTCGACGCCGTTGTCTTTCGGCGGCGCTTAATGCAGCAGTTCTCGTAGCCGGTACCACCGCACTCGTATGAGTAGACGGCGAAGATACACCATTGTTGCATACGGAAGCTGCACTACGCTGGACACGCTAGCACAACGCGAAAGACCTATACAACGCGAAAGACGAAGCACGTAACTGCATCGTCACCGAGTCAAATCAGCGCGTAGAGCGCGTCGCAATTAGAGCTTCCGTTTGTGGCCTGCGAAATTAGCCCCAGAAACCTTGTCGGAGCTGATTGCGGAGGCAACGCTACACTTTGTTTCAAGTAGGGCCAACGCCACCTAGGCGGCGTTGGTAGGCCGCTCTGATGCCAGCGTCCGTTCGAATGCTGGCATCGAGGCGTCGTAGTGCTGAGGCTACCGCAGCGTTCTCTGTCGATGTTAGTTGGTATCATAATGCAGTACTTCTCTTCTCGGCGCTTAGGCGGCGGCACCGCCCCGACAAACGAAGAGCGCCGGTACAGAGCGAAGGAGTGTGAGATATATAAGGCGCGTCTGAAGCGCTCTTAGCAAATGCGCCGATGGATCGGTCGGTTAAACGCCCGCTTTCTATCGCCGCGGATCGAGAGGTCATGGGTTCGATTCCCGGGTCTTCCAATATCGCGTAACTTTTTCTTCTGGTTTCTTTCTTTTTTATTGTGTTTCATGTACCTTTTAACAACGTCACATCCGTGACGGAAATACGTCGGTGAAGTCTTGGTGAACCCCGGCATAAAACACTTTCGTGTTAAAAAAACAAGTAGTCGTATTCACATGCACAGAGAAAATTTTTATGGCATGATTATACACCACAAAATATTGCCACTAAATTTTATGTTAGTCAAACAACTTCGCGCATTAAAAAAAGTCACAGTTTCGCCACTAGGGCGAAGCAATGACTGCGATTGCAAGATTTCAGAATGTCACACGAAGAACTACAAGCAGCTCGATACTCGCAGCGCGCCGCTGCAGCACAAGGAAGGACGCCCGAAAATAACGCATAGGTGATACACAGGACAAGTGTGAACTAACCACTGTCACAGTTGTTAATTCACGCTTGTCCGCAATGTCCGCAATGCAGAAGCTGACGCTGGTTGATATTCTTTTTTAACTGCAGCACATGGAATTACCACTCTGCGTCTCTTGCCACGCCATGGCGTCTGACGCAAAGTGTGCCCGATGTTCTTTTTTTTTCCTTCTACATCATGAGTGGGTAGAGAAGGGAGCCACTTTTCCGTGTGCGTCTCAAGGGCAGTTTTTAAAATTGAAAGCAGAAAATGTAAGGGCGTTGCGTTATAGAAAACACGCTTAAGCTCCTCCGAGATCTGCTTACCGCGAACGGTAAATGGTGCATAGAAATAGCTCGTCGTTATAACGCCGGCAACAAGCATGGCGCATGGCTATGTTGTCTTGCGCAGCGTGATGTGGAGCGAGGGGTCGCTGGTTCGAATCCCCGGTCAAGTTCTTCAATATTTTTTTCTGCTGATTAATTTTTCTTTGTCTTTTTTTATGTATACACCTACATATACATATCCGGGACATGACGGCGACGGCAAAAATTAGCCTAGAGTGCCCATATAATTGCTATTGCAATAAAAACACAAATGAAAGGTTACTTACATAGAACCTGAAAATACAGGATGATCAGATACCATGATGGAAAGCAGCACACGCCACCTGCGCGAGTTGTGGACGTCGTTTCTGTTCTCACCAATGTTTCGCTTCGCCGGTCTTCGGATTGTCTGTAAGATCAGAACAACTTAATGAACATTGGCTGCCAATTTTAGGCGAATTGCACAATGGAAAAAAAATCTCTGAATACGATCACAAAATGGCGATCTTTAGATTTCTGTTAGAAATAATATAGAGGCTACGTAATCTGAACGAAAGTACTGAATTTTATGGTGTAACGTTATATATGTTACTCAGTCATATGTTAGAGTGTAAAAACGGTAATCAGGACATGTAAATTTAATACAAGGTAATGAAGATACAAGGTAATGAAAGGATTAAACAATTCACGTCATCGTGATCACGTGTTTCTTACAAAGCGATGTCACACTACCGGTCTTTTTTTTCTGCTCTCTGGTGTACTGAGCTGCACTTTCCATTGTTTTGTCACTAAAGAATCGCGAAAATAATTTGTTATGATAGTTTCAAAGTCATTTTGCGTTACCGTTACTACACTGTGAGAATTCCATGCAGCCTTACTCAAAAATGATGCTTCCATCAGTACTTCTCGGCATCGATGTCGCCGTGCCCAAAGCCTCCTTATCACTGCCAAAGATTGCGAAGAGCAGAAAAGCCGGTCATGCGCTCGTGTTTTATGTTTGCGCCACGGAATGCCGCTCATCCGCGCAACTCATCGTCAGCTGTTGTGCGGCATCTTTTTCCCCACTATACACGAGTGGTTTTGCCGGTTTACAGACCATAGCACAGCTGGATTTTGCGAACACCGGCGCCAGACCACAATTCCCAACAGTGCTGCCCCGCCGTTTCCATTGTCCCCGCCGTTTCCATTGCAGAGCGTAATTCGCCGCTTACAAAGTGTAGGGGTTGCGCTCTGGCGAAAGGTTACGACATCGTCAAACGAAAGGAAACAGCTGGCGACAGCGCGACGCTCGCGTTCCGTTTGTGCATATTTGACTCGGTGCAACTGCTCCGTCAAATCCATTTCCGCGACAAAATTCGCTGCACAGGCGCAGTCATACTTCCTCGAAACAGAGCAAAGATGCTGCCGAACGTTTGCTTTTTTACACCTTATATATGCCGCTTGAACACATTTTAGGGGCCGAAGCTACTTAGGGTGTGGGTTTGTCCCTCCTCTGTAGTTAGGTAGGTAGCCACGTATAGTGGAATGTACCCACTCCACGTGATAAAGATGACGATGACGCAGTATAGTGGAATGTACCCACTAGACATGATAACGAATAAGCGCGTTCCAGTATAGTGGAATGTACCCACTACACGTGATAACGATGACGATGACGCTGATGACCATGAAGTATAAGCGCGTTGTTGTTGTTGTTGTTTTCCTCCAAATATGGCTCATGCCCATGGAGGGGATTGGCCAAGTAGAAGGTGAATTTGCTCGATCCTTACTGCATTGTTTTATTCCTAGGTGCGCTAGTTAGTTAATTATTGATTAAAGTACCAATTGCCTGTAATGAAATATATAATGCACACAGAATTTAGCAAGAGAATCGTTTAGTCGCAGTGATGTACTCCTGAACGGCAATTAAAACCTCCCTGTGACTGTACCCCAGAGTAGTGGCTCCAAAAGAAAGAAGAACAGGTTCCGATAACTGCAGGCCCAGTTTTCGAAGAGGTGGTATTAGTATACTTTTTCTGAATGTATTAAATCGGCGACAAGATAATAAAAAATGACCAATCGTTTCCTCCTCATTACAGAAAAGGCACATAGGGGAATTGGCTAGACTTGCTCTATGGAGGTAAAAATTGAGGGAGATAACTCGGCAACGAAATTTTGTGATGGCAACTTCCATCATCCTTGATTTAGACTGGTCGCTGCGCCAGGGGAAATAACAAGTGTTTATACTCAGGAGAAGAAGTCAGTGCAGGGTCTGATGAACTTTGCCTAATCGTAAGTGACCGAAATCGTGCCTCCGTGATGTGTGCTGTAAGTGGTAGAACAGGAATGATCGGCGCGGAAAGCGCGTTCCAGACCACACATTCTCTTTTTGCCATGGATGAAAACGATTGAGCTTCGCCCACTCATCATCATTCACTTCGTGGATATGACGTGATTCTTTTTTAAATCATTCGTAGATGCGTTACCGGCTTGTATCGATTTCTTGGGTGCATTTGTCATAATACTATACGATAACTTCTATTTAAAGAGAAAAAGCACCAGGGCTATGAGTATTTAACAACGCTTTTTCGCTTCATGTTATTGCATTCTTATTAGTCAGAACACGTCATTTTTGCCATCATCCTCACCTATGCCATTCGTATGTGGCGCAAATATTACTGCGGTCTAGCTGAACGAAATTGCCGACGATTTAAGGATTGTGGACGACTAACGCGTGGGAATAAAATGACGTTAAATTGAATCGCCACGTGACGTTATCCCTTCACCACGTGGTTGGGAGAAGTGAAATATTGGTGAATATAAATATATGCAACAAGGTCATGTGATACGGGGACGCCAACAGGCAGAAAAAAAGAAAAGTGGTGTTCCCCACTCACCGTCATGGCTAACTGACACTCCCACGTTTAAATGCCCATAATATACCACAAAAATAGGACGGGGGGCTGACCGCCACTGTAGCTCAGTCCGTAGAGCATGGGACGCTTTATGCGAAAGTCGCAGGGTTCGGTTCCTACCAGCGGCAAGTTCTCTTTTCGTCCAGTTTGCTTTCTTCAGATTTACATCGCAATTACTACCAATAACATCCTCTATACTGTCCTTGGCATCTTTGTTAGTTCTCATTACCATATGCCACAAAGTACTCTAATTATCATTATAAAAATTATCATATTTGATGCATGCTGGAGGACAAATGCTCTCCCAGTGATCTCCAGGTTGCCCTGTGAGGTGATGTCATTGTGTGCCAGCAAACTTCTTGATTTCTTCACTCCACCTAACTCTCCGCCACCCAAAGGTGCGCTCCTGATCCCCTAGCATCTATTCTATCGCTTTTTCGGACCCTCCCTTATTTATCCTACTCATTATTTTACTCACCAAGCTTCATTTTTTTTCTGTTTATATCAAAAAGAATACTGGGTAGCATTCTTCCTTCACCCATATAGTATGCTCTGTCGACCTTATAATGTTATACCTATGACTTTCCTTTCCGTTGCGCAAGTAATAGACCTTAAGTTTTCTCAAGTTTCTTAATTATCCTGAAGTTTCTGCTCCCCATGTGAGAACTGACCAAATGCGATAGTTGCACACTTTCCCATTTGAGGACAATGGCATGTGGCTTGGCGATCAGTCGGCAATGTCTTCCGTACACGGACGAGCCCATTCCTTGTTCTTCGTTTAATTTTCAGACAATAACACGCCTCCACTGTTAGGAAGTGACCCAAATATGCGAATTCTTGTAAGGTTCTAAGGATCGAGGAGCCAGTCGCTAACTTTCGTTCTCTCGTTGGGCCGCCGAATCTTAAAGCTGCCTCCTCCATATTCCTATACGCGTTTAAAAAACCTTAAATTTACCTAAAGCTAAACCTAAAAACCTAGAAATAGGAATGCAGGTAAAGAGAGAATATTTAAGCGGCTCAGGGTCTGCAGGCAATAGTCTGGTATTCGCAATGACGGCGGGGACAGAAAGACAAACAAAGAACTTTAATGAAGTCCTGAGTGACAAGCCGTGGAGGCCCGATGTGACTCCCGACTCGCCGCTGGCTCCTCCCATGACGGCGGGGAGTTGCACAAATTATCAAGGACCTAATTGTAGAATGTACACTAAACTGCACTGGTGCAGACACCTGGTATCCTCATCTAAAACACAGAACAAGAAAGAAGAGGCTAAGGTATTTCTAAACATTGTGCCGCACTCCGTCAAGCAAATTCATGGGATCAATCGCTGAGAGAAGCGCAGATGGGCAGCTTACGTCTTGCTGTCTTCCATGTATATCGTGATGCTGTACCCATTATAACGTTAAGTCTAACCAGCCCAAATGTCTATACTGCTTAGAAAGCCTACACGAAGCCATCGTGTGCCTTGTATAATGCAAGCAAGACAACTCGTTGGAGGCCTCAAAGAAATAGGAGACTCACCTGGCCTGCCGGGCAGCAATCTGAAGGCAGTAATCCGGATCAGGTGGTGCATATCCTTACGTAAAAGGCTGGCGGGAATTATTCATACCGAGGCAGAATATTCAGTAGGTCGAGAAGGATTTATTGCAGATAAGTTTTGTTCTTGTGTTGTTTTTTCTACTGGCTATTCTTCTGCCCGTGTCGGTACCGCTTATTCTTATAGGCTGAACTACACATGACCACAATATTTATGTCCCATGTATATATTCAGTGCAGAACGAGATAGCTTCTGATTGCCAGATGTATAAGGAGGCAAAGACAAATCTTCTTGAGTCAAAAATTCTGTTTGACAGAACCTAACTATGGAGCCGATCATTATTATAAAAATATAATAATAAAACATTCTCCACTCTTCTGCCGCAATGGGCACTCTTGATTTACACTCTATGTATCAATGAAAGAGGCGACAATTTTAAGGGCTCAATTTTTCTTGCAGACACAATATTAATAGGAACTAACAGACAATAATGGCAAGGAAAGTATAGGGGATATTATTAGTAGTAAATGTAATGTAAATGTGAAAAAACAAACGTGGACGAAAAGATAGCTTGCCGTGGACAGGCACTGAACCTGCGACCTTCGTATAACGCGTCCGGTGCGCTACGAACGGAGCCGCAACGGCGGCCATTCCCCGGTCCACTTAATAGGGCCTATATGTGCATTTAACCGTGTCAGCGTCAGTCATCGCCCCACTAGGGCTTGACGGCAACTGTAGAACACTAGTTTTTCTGCCTGTTGGCGTCATCAAGCACGTGATCTTATTAAGAGCTGGCAGCGGACCAATAAACCCTTGCATACTACCTGAAAGCATCAAGTCTGCCAGAACAAGACCCTCGCTATGAACGAAGGAAAGAACTGCAAGTTTTAAAGGGGAAATTTTAGGAATAATTAGGCAATCTGCGCGTTAATGGGCTGCACTCTACAGCTGTCTTAATCAGCAGCTGCATTCTCATTTAAACATGTGGTAGAGCTCTACAATGAACCAAAAACAAACATTAAAACTTCATAACAACAATACCTGATGCATTTATGCAGTGTTCGACACTCTCAATGCATAGTTAGTCCGGCTTGACATTTCACCCGCGTCCTACTCCTTCCCCGTGCTAATGAAAAGCATAGGCCAGTTCCAGGAACTACGACAATCATTTATAATGCATGATGGATAAATTAAACTCCATTTGTGGCACATGATTGAGGAACACAGAAAACATACGGGGCTAGAGTTATCAAGCAAACACAGGAAGTCTTGCAAGCGAAAAATGTTTTTGATGCATTACGGGCACCAAAGCCCGTTTTTCCGCTGTTGCCTCAGGCGATTGTTCACTCTCATTGCCGCGGAGCTGAGTCGCTATGTGGTTAAGCCCCTGAGCAATGAGGCTGCAGCTGCTGTTGCAGTTAGTTGAGGTCGCGGTGTGAGTGCGCGTGTATGCCCTGTAGACAGTGTAGGTTATTGAACAGAGGGGGTCAAATTTATTCTATAGATTTTCATTATTGCGTTTGTACATTTCATGTGTAGTCTGAGAGCGCTCACTTCCGTCATCAAAAAACTTATTTTTGCTTGGGAGAAGTTACTAACAGCCTAAATATAATTTTCTGACGACCCACTTAAAGTACACTTTTTGAAAATGTCTGAGGAATCGTGGTAAACCTACACGAAATATCGTCGAAAAAGTAGAATAGAAATCAGTTCATCACGACTCTAGTGCTTAATTAGGCTTATCTACATGAGGTCACATGACCATATTTGAAGTGAATAGGAGGATCATCAGTGAATGCACGTAAATTTCAGTAACAAGGCAGGGGTAAGGTCCCCACCGACTCTATGTATTTTACTCCATTTATATTCGTTTCAATTGGTGTCATAACAACTATAACACGGATAGAAACTGAAATAATGTCCCCTATGGTTTCCTTAGCATCTGTTTGTCTGATAATGTCGCGTCTAACACTGGCCCTCTGTGATTCGCTATGGCAGCGTGCTCTGCAAATTTCTAAAGAGCATGCCCGCGCTTCGCTTTAACAAGGACATTGTTTCCAGATGATCAGAACAGAGGAAACCAGGCGGGGCAATTGCCTGCAAATTTGGCAAGGCCTAGATCCGCCGGCAACCTACAACAGGATTAGGATTGGAATGCTAATCCCAATCCGTAATCCTAATCCTCCGGTCTTCAAATTAAGCGTGTTTCCAAGCAGGCAAGTGTAATTTTGTAAAGGCCTTAGCAGTTCGCGAGGTGGCGGCATTCACTCATGGCTCTAGAAAATGGTTCTGCGACGTGGCTCGGCTGTCACACCGCTTTTTCCGCGTGTAATCAACCCCGGAATAGAGTGGAAAAAAGACACGCATGGCGCTTTCTTTTAGGGCAGGCCTTAGTAATCATTTTTAAGTTATTAACACAGCCCGAGAGGGTGACCTTAGCCCATGGTGAGCGACCAATCATGCACGCTCGTCTGCCTGTTGGAGCGGCAATGCTCTCCCCCGCGCGAATGAAACGGCCAGAACAATAGCACGGTGCTGGACGTAATCACGGAGGCCCCGACCTAGGGAATGAACCCCTCGAACCATCCCCTATTGGTTGTTTAGTAGCGCCCTGACTATATAGGTGTTCTTCCATGCGTCTTCAAGGCACCCTTTTGGTGGATCAGGAATACCGAACACTTGTGTCGAATTTTATTTAATCATGCTGAATTAATAGTTTGACAAAGTTCCCAAGACCTCTTAGTTTCCAGGGATATCCTTCTCAAATTGACGGTAGTACTCTTCGCGGACCACGTAGTCATGGTTGAGGTCGCTAGAATCGGGGCAACCTGTAACGAAGCGAGATATTCACAAGTTGAATGCGTTAATTTTAATTAGAACTTCTAGCTGGTGTACGACACTATTGGTGCCTGTATCTAATTATGGCGCTGTTTCACATCAGTGCGCAGAATGAACGACTACTTGATTTATTAATCGTTGCTCTTTTAAAGACCGTGGGCGACATCAGAACATGAGCTACTTCTCCATTCGATACCGAAAGAAGCAAATATAGGCAAAGCGTGTCAGGCATCTGGCAGCTATTTTTTTAGATGCATTGCATCAAACAAATCATATGGCTATATAAACAAACATAATTGTTTAAAACTGCTCATTTCATATGAATTATCAATAATTTTAGCCATAACTGCAGGGCAGAGTTCTCTTCTCAGTGGATGGCGGAGGAAACGCCTTCTGTGGAGAACTTTGATTGTTGGCTTGTTAGTTAATGTTCGTTGCCTCAAGTCAAATAAAAACATCTGCAGTTGCTCTTGCTGACCTTCCTAAATAAAGTTGATGTCATTTGCGTTAAGCGTATAAGCATTTTCTGCCGATTGACTTGAGTTCACTCAAATGGCACGTACACAGGAAGTCAATAAGAGAATTTCTTTTAGTTGTTGAGCATGGTGAGATCGTTATGTGACAGGCCTTTTTATTTATTTTGTAGCGATGCATTGGAACCTAGCAATGGGTTGCACTCTTGAGAGCCTTCTAGTGGGCCATCTGCAAAAAGGACGCCGCTCGCGCTGAGAGTTCGTGCCTGGCCGTGGCTGTCGCCATTCCACAGTTTCTCTGAGTTCCGGCAAATAAACGCCTTAACAATTGGTGGAGAGTGCTCTGCTCCCATTCGATGCCTGTGGAGCTTCGATCTCGTACCCTGACATCTACCATGCCCCAAGACGCTTCTCAGCAAACGCCTCCCCCCCATGCCGCCCACTTGTCCCGGTGTCCCACGCATCCGCGATCCACCGATCTTCACTGGCGCCGATAGCACCGATGTGGAGGACTGGCTCGCACTATACGAGCGCGTGAGCGTCCCCAACAAATGGGACGACGACGGCAAGTTGACCAACTTGGTGTTCTACCTTGCGGGAGTAGCAGGTTTGTGGTACAACAACCACGCGTCCGATTTTGGGACTTGGTCCGATTTCAAGACCGCCGTCATCAACGTTTTTGGACGCCCTGCCGTTCGTAAGCTGAAAGCCGAAGAGCGCTTACGCGAACGTGCTCAGCAGGCCGGTGAGTCATTTACCAGTTACATCGAGGATGTCCTCGACTTGTGCAAGAAAGCCAACGAAACCATGTCTGAGTCTGACAAGATCCGGAACGTCATGAAGGGTATTGACGACGACGCTTTCACCATGCTGCTCGCCAAAAACCCTGCCACAGTGGCTGAAGTCATAACGCTCTGCCAGAGCTACGAGGAGCTCCGCCGGCAGCGTTCAATGACCCGTCGCTCCCCCTTCACGAGATGCAGAGCTCGCTGGCTTGGTGGCCACCTCTGACCAGGCGGCGTTGCTGCCAGAGCTCAAGTCATTCATCCGGGAGGAAATCGCACGGCAGTTCTCTCTCCTGGCCTTTGCCCACCCGCCGGCCGTTCAGCAATCGGCGACCACCCTTCTTCCTCCCCTCCGCCGAGCGATTGAGCAGGAAATTTCGGAGGTCATACCAGCGTACCACCAACAACCTCCGGCTCCTGCGCCTCAGAGTTACGCTCAAGTTGTCGCCAGGCCGCCTCAAGTACTTCCGGCGGCCGCACCTCTGACTTACGCCGAAGCCGCCGCTCGACCTCCGTCCACCGAAGCGGGTGTGCAGGCTACGTATGCTGACGTCGTCCCTAGGCCTCGACTTCAGCCCACCATCCAGTCATTCCAGCCGCCGTTCCGTCCGTCAGGTCTTGGGACATGGGCGCGACCTACCTCGGCGAACAGATGGCGCACACCCGACAACCGGCCCATCTGCTTTGCATGCGGATACGCCGGTCACGTGGCACGTTACTGCTTTCGCGTGCAGCCGCCTCCTGTCACGTCACCTGGC
The DNA here is from genome assembly GCA_030522465.1 of Rhipicephalus appendiculatus. Classification (NCBI taxonomy): domain Eukaryota; kingdom Metazoa; phylum Arthropoda; class Arachnida; order Ixodida; family Ixodidae; genus Rhipicephalus; species Rhipicephalus appendiculatus. The sequence continues at coordinate 18,454 of JALIZH010026126.1, forward strand.
GCTGACCAGCTGAGCCGTCCCTTTCACGACCCACCCCCGTCTATGCCACCGACGTCGCGCCCAGCTCTGTCTCCTCGCAGGTCCCCGTCGCCACGACGCCGATCCCTGTCACCCATGCGGCCAAGTTCGGCCGCTCAAGAGCAGGAAAACTAGTCGTCGCAGTCCACGAGGCAAGGGCTGCGACGCTATCGAACTGTGAAAGCCCTCAGAGAAATCCATCGAATGTCGTTGACGTGTTTGTGGACGGTGTTCGCGCATCTGCCCTTATCGATACTGGAGCTGCCGTATCCGTTATGGACGCAAAACTTTGCCGCTTACTCCGAAAAGTGACGACGCCACTTTCTGGGATGTCCCTCCGTACCGCTAGTTCGCAGAGTATTCATCCTACAGAAGTGTGCACAGCTCGCGTCGTCATTCAGGACGTTCTATATGTCGTCGAGTTCATCATCCTTACTGCATGCTCCCACGACGTCATCCTGGGATGGGACTTTCTCTCCCGCCACGACGCCGTCATTCATTGTGCCTCCGCCGAAATTGAACTCTCACCGTTCGCACATTTGACGCCAGTAGATAGTCCCTCGGCACTGAGCAAGATCCTCGTCAAAGACGATACGACAGTGCCTCCAAGCTCGTCAACGGCTGTGTCGGTCTACTGCGCCGGTCTCTCCGACACAGTTGCACTAGTTTCGCCATCTGACCGTGGTTGCAGTAGGAAAGGGTTGCTGGTACCTTTCGCGACCGTGCAAGTAACTCAGGGCAACACCGCTATTTTTGTGACCAACCCATTCCCGCACATTGTTACGTTGGTTCGAGGGGAATGTCTCGGCAGAGTGGAACCCGTCGACGACGCACAAGTCCTGGACGTACCCGGTGACTCGCACTGTCCCAGTTCCCGTACCATCAGTGCTGTTTCCACGTCTGAACCGTCATCTGCTGATGTATTTGGCAACTCCATCGCTGACAACCTTACGTCGGTCCAGCGTTCCCAGCTTCTGGGCCTATTGCAAGAATTTCGATCTTCTTTCGATGTCGGGCAAACTTCTCTCGGTCGCACGTCCGCTGTTACACATCGCATCGACACTGGCGCCCAACCACCGTTACGCCAACGTCCATATCGCGTGTCGCCTGCCGAACGTCGGGTAATTAATGAGCAAGTAGACGATATGCTCCGACGCGACGTAATTCGGCCCTCGGACAGTCCATGGGCGTCTCCTGTTGTTCTCGTTGCGAAGAAGGACGGTTCTGTGCGGTTCTGTGTGGACTACCGACGACTCAATAAGATCACTCGGAAGGATGTTTATCCACTACCGCGCATCGACGACGCGATTGACAGCCTCCACGGAGCAGAATTCTTTTCTTCTCTCGATTTGCGCTCGGGGTACTGGCAAGTACCCATGGCTGACGACGCTCGACCGAAGACAGCCTTTGTCACTCCCGACGGCTTGTACGAGTTCAACGTCATGCCGTTCGGTCTGTGTAATGCGCCCGCGACCTTTGAGCGCATGATGGACACCGTTCTGCGCAACTTGAAATGGCACACGTGCTTGTGTTACCTGGACGACGTCGTTGTTTTCGCTCCGGATTTCTCCACGCATCTCCAACGTCTGAAAGAAGTTTTCACACGCGTGAGCAACGCCGGCCTCCAACTAAATCTGAAGAAGTGCCGATTTGCAGCACGGCAGCTGACAATACTCGGCTACGTCGTGTCCAAGGACGGAATTCTCCCCGATCCAGCCAAGCTTCGGGCCGTGACCGAGTTCCCAAAGCCGACGACCGTCAAGGAACTGCGCAGTTTCGTAGGACTGTGTTCCTACTTTCGGCGCTTCATTCGAAACTTCGCGACGATCATATCACCACTGACGAAGCTCCTTGGAAGTAACGGGCCCCTTAATTCGTGGTCATCCGAGTGCGACGACGCGTTCGCCAAGCTCCGCCATTTGTTGACGTCTCCTCCCATACTACGCCACTACGACCCTACGGCTCCAACGGAGGTGCACACAGACGCCAGCGGTGTAGGCCTCGGCGCTGTCCTGGCGCAGCGCAAACCCGGATTCCCCGAATATGTCGTGGCATACGCAAGCCGTACGCTCACGAGAGCCGAGACAAATTACACCGTCACGGAAAAAGAGTGCCTGGCGATCGTCTGGGCCCTTACAAAGTTTCGACCCTATTTGTATGGTCGCCCATTTGATGTCGTCACCGACCATCACGCACTATGCTGGCTGTCGTCATTGAAGGATCCCTCAGGCCGTCTCGCCCGCTGGGCTCTTCGCCTGCAAGACTACGACATCCGCGTGCTGTACCGCAACGGACGCAAGCATGCTGACGCCGACGCCCTCTCGCGCTCCCCTCTGCCTGACGACAAAGCCCCCCTGCTCAGTATCTTCCATTGCTGTTTCTGTCATCGATGTTCACGTCATCGCTACCGAACAGCGCAAGGATAATTGGATCGCCCCGCTGATCGACTTGCTCTCTGATCCGTCCGCAACACCATCCACTCGCGCCTTGCGTCGTCAAGCTCACCATTTCGCCATACGTGACGGCCTGCTGCATCGACGCAATTACAACGCCGACGGCCGGCAGTGGCTACTCGTGATACCCCGCAGTCTGCGGTCGGAAATATGTGAGTCATTCCACTCTGATCCACAATGCGCGCACTCTGGGGTGTCCAAAACTTACCACCGCATTCGACAACGCTACTTCTGGCGAGGGATGTTCCGCTACGTGCAGAAGTTCGTTCGCTCCTGCCTCGACTGCCAACGCCGCAAACCGTCAACACACATGTCCCCAGCCGGTCTACAACCGTTACCTTGCCCTGACCGTCCGTTTGGGCGCGTGGGTATCGATTTGTATGGACCACTTCCTCTGACGTCGGCTGGTAACCGCTGGGCCATCGTCGCCGTAGACCATCTGACGCGATACGCCGAAACCGCCGCCCTCCCTGCGGCTACTGCGCGCGATGTTGCCTCCTTCCTGCTGCACCGATTCATACTGCGTCACGGTCCACCCCAGGAGCTTCTCAGCGATCGAGGCCGTGTCTTCCTGTCGGAAGTCGTCGAAGCCATCCTGACGGAGTGCCATTCTGTCCACCGCAAAACTGCTGCTTACCACCCGCAGACGAATGGCCTCACCGAACGCTTTAACCGCACCCTCGGCGACATGCTTTCGATGTACGTCGCCGCCGACCACACGAATTGGGATGATATACTGCCCTTCGTCACTTACGCTTACAATACCGCCCCTCAGAGCACTACTGGTTTTTCACCCTTATTCTTGCTATACGGACGGCACCCGTCGCACACCATCGACACGATACTCCCGTACACGCCGGACCCATCTGAGTGTGCCCCTATTTCCGACACAGCCAGACTTGCTGAAGAGTGTCGCGAGCTCGCCAAGACCTTCACGACGAATGAACAAGAGCGGCAGAAGGGTATTCGTGATGGTTCCGCCACTTCTGAGCCCACGTTCCTCCCTGGGGCGCTCGTATGGCTCTCGGTCCCGACCTCCGCAGCTGGCCTCTCTTCAAAACTACTGCCGAAATACGAAGGCCCCTACCGTGTCATCGAGCGCACATCTCCGGTCAACTACGTGATCGAACCCATCGAACAATCTTCGGACATGCGCCGTCGAGGGCGCGACATTGTCAACGTGGAGCGCCTGAAGGCCTACTATGACCCGCTCGTAGTGACAAGCTGTTAGGTCGCCCGGCGGCTCCCTTTTCGTCCCCGGGGTAATTGTAGCGATGCATTGGAACCTAGCAATGGGTTGCACTCTTGAGAGCCTTCTAGTGGGCCATCTGCAAAAAGGACGCCGCTCGCGCTGAGAGTTCGTGCCTGGCCGTGGCTGTCGCCATTCCACAGTTTCTCTGAGTTCCGGCAAATAAACGCCTTAACAATTTATTTATTTATTTATTTATTTATTTATTTATTTATTTATTTATTTATTTATTTATTTATTTATTGTGTCCAGAGGATAGAGACATTCATTGAAGAGAAGAGGGGCAGAAGCTTATACATACGAAAACCAACTTGATCATAGATAAAGGAATAGATCCAGAATATACAAGGAACCTTTCCGAAGTTATAGTGCAAAGGTGAATGCCAGACTTGTGGATGTGAAATAATGAAACTAAAAATAGTAATTTGAACAGGAAATGCTAGAAATGACGATCATTGAATTTATTTGACTCAGAGAAATACGATGACAAAATTCATGTGAAAGAAAATGTGACAAATCGCAGAACAAAAACATGGTCAGCATAACAGATGTATCCATAATATAACTTATTCGACACGTTTTCCCAAATAGAAAAAAAAACATACGTGAAGGTTATAAGCTTGAAATAAGGCATTTTGAAAGGTATTATACAAATATGCCATCTCATATTTATTTAAAAGGAAACTCCGACGTGCTATTTGCAAGTTATTGGTGTTTCTTTTAGTTCTTAGTGATAAGCATAGCTTATACCGATCTTACTCATTTTTGACGGTAATGACTATAAAAGCTGATGGTACATATATGTGAAATATTTGCTCTTTGGCGATGCTTAATCGCCACTGGGTGAGCACTACAACACATCTGGTTGTGCGCTCTACTTCGCCTTTTGTTTCGTAAGGAGACTTCTTTGCTGCCAAATAAATGGTACATGCTTATTTGCACCGCCTTTTTTTCTGCGGATGCAAAAAAATTACAGGTAAGTAAAGTACGCTCAGCGACACATATCTTGGCACGTGCTTGCTTATAATGTAACATGCAAATCCATTTAGCCGTGTCTAAGCATTTCAACAGTACTTGTAATGGTTTGAACAGTTGTTGGAGAAAATGGCTCAATGCACAAAGTATTCAACAAGTAAAACAAAATTTGATGAACCTTGTATACCTAGTCAGCGATAATAATAATATTACAACATCTAGAGTTTTGCGTCCCAAAGCCGCGATACGATTATTGGAGACGCCGTAGTCGAACACTCCGGGAATTTTGATCATCTGATGTCCTTACGCGCACTGACACCGCACAGTACACGGGCCTCTACCATTACGCCTCCAACGAAATGCCAACGCCGAGGCCGGGATCAAACCGCGACCTTCGGTCGGGTCGGCAGCCAAACACCGTAACCGCTGTTCTACCAAAGGCAGACTAGCGAGGGATCGAGTGGCAGTAGTTGAGTAGTGTATTCTCTAAGGCGACATTGGAATGCCTTGCGGAGTCAAGGATGCTTGTTTCACCAAGCTGTAATTCATGAAAACTATATACAGTGCTTCCACATTTAAGCTGTGCACACAGCTTCACCTGGCTATCATTCTTGATACAGAAGGGACGGAATAATTGATCTGAAATTGTTGAAAAGCTTTGTGCGCGCAGAATGACTCACAGACAGCTGATTTTGTTTTTACTTTCATACATCTGGAGTATTAATTCCGTTGTAAACAACAAAAACATAGCTCCAGCTTAGAGTCATTCATTTCATGCTCCTGCTTGTGCGCTAGTATTGTCACGTAGTCGTGACAGCGAAGTACGCGGAACACAAGCTTGTAGAGATGAAAACTTTTCCCTCGCGAATGTATGCCCAGCAACTGAAAAGTAAAAGTAAAAGCAATAGACGTTGTACACTGACACCGGCGATCACAGTCATCGGCTGTCGGTAATCTAATTTTATTTAAAGGCCCCTAAACAGCCTCTAAACATGGCGTTTCTCGTCTTCGCGGTGCAATTCGCAACGTGAGATGTTTGATCACGTGACGTAAGGATGAAATAAGCTCTCCATTGGTGGATATACTAGAGATATCTGTTGTCACTTATCACTTACCCTGCTTTGCCATGCGGTCGCATGACCGCTTTCCCTTGTCTCGCGTGACTATCATGCGCGATTAACTGATTTCACTTCGTTTTCCACATATGCCAACTGCACAAGCGAAGATTACAGAGTGTAGTACAAAAGCGCAAAATCTTGACCGGCCTAACCCTTCCTGCTGACATTCACCTGCTTTATGAAGAAATATGTGGCGAGGAAGAGATAGCGTTTGTAAAAAGGGTTATGACGGCGAGAAAGAAACTACTGTCTCCCCTTTGAACTCGGCGTGGTGTAGGGGCCATTCAAGGTGGCTCGACCTGTATACATCTAACATCGAAGATTACAGCGTTGTCGCTGGTGGCCGCGTTAGTTGCAGAATAAACGCCATTGATCACGTTATGTACGCCATTGCATCAGAAAATATTAAAAAATGACCGGGAAAGTTCCTAGACATTCCGGTGCAACCTCCGAAAAGCATTGTTTAGACGTGTATTTGGCGGATTATATAAAATTCGAAATAGATGTTTGTGTGTGGCAGTGCCCTCCTCTGAAAAGGCATCGTCCCCATACTTAAAAGGAAATTGACGTGACGTGCGACTTACCTAGAAGCTGCATGGTGCGCACAAATTCACCATGGAGTAAGCTGAGTACTTTCTCGACTCCCTTTTGTCCCCTGTAGAGAAACTTACTTTTGTAAAAGTGTTGATCAACCACAATGCCACATTTAGAGAGAAATCAAAGAAATAAACATAAAATAAAGTATAAGTGAGAGATAAAATAGCAATAACCAAATTGTTCATGAACACTCAGATTAATTTTACAATGAGAAAGCTGAATTAGCTAAACAGGAATTGACCAATATTCTTTGAAAGACTGAAGAAGCTACTATATCTAAAATCACATATTACTCAAAAAGTGCGCAAGTACGATGCAAGGATGGGTGACAGCAACTGCGAATATACTATAGAATAAAATTTGTATCAGCCGAGTAATGTTGCCTCACATGGGACTGTGGACGGTTCGATAGGTGGATCACAATTGCCAAAAGGCATTTTTGTGATTTTTTTTGTAAAATTATAAGACCGTTAGTACGTATGATGTCTCATTTTGTAGGCTCCAGTAGCGACTATCCCCTTCTATAAGTTTCGTGAAGAACTGACCTATTCATTGAGAATAGGAAAGGTTGAAAAGGCCATCTACACACGTAGCGTTGTATGTTCCGTGTGGTAGACATGCGAGGTGTACACTGTCGTCCAATGGAAATAGCATGCCAACGTAACGAAATGTGCATAATGGGAGATGCAAAGTAAGCAAAATAAGTGGCCATTCTTGGGCGATCAAAATTTCGAACTTGGCTTGAGTGAGCCTAAGTCTCCGCGATATGATGAGGTGTCTAGTATTGTACGGCACAATTTGCAGGTGCATCAGGCACCGCGTGTCTTTCCAAATGACTTGAATGGTAGTGTGCACATCCATGCGGGCTTCCTGAGTGGACAAATAGCGGTTCTTTAACGTCATTGTGCTGCGTATTGCTGCAGAGGACCACTTCACTGGAGGTGCCGACACGTACGATGATCGTTCGACGTGCCGCGTTCCAGCACCAAATCAAGAGTATTTGTTTACCTTTGCTCTAAACGGATACAACCAATAGACAAACTGTGACTATATTTTGGACCAAATTTTTCATTTTTATGCCAGGATGATGCTCACTGACTGTACAAAAATTCACATTTAATTATACGCTAATAACATTAATTACTGAAATTCACCCAAAACAACACATTCCTTTTTTTTTCTTGGAACGCAATATTACGTGCCTTGGACTTATACCATGCGAATTTGATGCATTTGTATCGATTGTATCATATTACGCGCCTTAGGGGGATAGACTACATGCAGACGCACAATTGAGACAGCAAACAGGGATACTAAGGTACGTGAACCGGGCGATGATGTTGGGTGAGAGGGCCTTTGTGGTTTTGTGTAACTAACACCGCTGGACGCGGCCCAACTTGAGAAAAAAGAGGTCCTGCTATCTAATCTTGATTCTTTTTTGTCTCAGACAATGTACCGCATCTTATATATATAACCCGTACTCTACATAATGTGCGATGCGCTGTTCACAAGTTGTGAAAAAATCGTATGGTGACATTCGTGCTGTGATGCACGCAATATTGTATGCGTACGTTGTAGGCAAGTCCCCAGACCACTGGTCGTCCAATGAATACTGCGCGGGCTCCAAGACTGAGCGCCTTCACCGCGTCAGCTCCAGAGCGAATTCCGCCGTCCATGTAGACCTCCGTGCGGTTACCCACAGCAGCTACAATGTCTGGTAGGACTTCGATCTGCAATGTACACGACTGCTTAGAAATCTAAAAAAATCTGAGAGTGAGCAAAGGTTGGTGACAGTTGACTGTGCATAATTATTGATAGCTGCGCACTACAGAGACAAACCAAGATTGATGAAAGAACATTAATAGCATCAGCTAACGGCTGTTTATTCGAAGCAGTCATGAGAGAAACATACGCAAAGAAAAGTAGAGCTGGGTGACCAGCGCTACTGGAGCAGGTCAAATATTATTTCTTGTTAAAGATGAGTAAGTGCAGATTTATTGTAGATTGCAGCCTCTTCTCTAACGCTGTTTCCGGGCAGCATAGGTATGATACCTACGTTACACCATTTGCCAGCATATTCAGCCCTCCCCCCACATAAACTGCAAATGGCGAAACGCTTGTAGACCACGATATTTTTCGAAGCTGGAATTTATCTGGCGTGTTCCATTCTGCATGTTCGGAATCATATGTGTCATGCGAAGGGCTTTTTTTGACATTAGTGAATGTTCAGGGAGCCTTCATAGCAAGCGTCCTTTTTTACAATTGTTTTGCGTTGTGGCTACAGATAATGCCTACGTTAAACCAATATAGAGTTAAATAAATAATATAACTACAATACAATTATAAATATAACGGTTCATTTCACTTTATCTAACTTTCTATCTGTAATCTCATTTACGCCGAATTTTATCGACTTCGTTTATTTTTCTCTTTCTTCAAGCGTGGTTTTGTAATTCAGTGGTGAATGCACTGGCTTTAGAATTGAGCGAAACCAGTGTTAAACACTTGGTGCCAAAAATTATTTAGCAGAATTATTTATTTCTTGATTCCGAACAGTTCCCTCCAAAACATTAGTTTCTTGCGGCCCTCCATAGAACTTGCCAAAGAGTCCCACTTTAGTGCCTCGACATACACGACGACACCCAAGGCGGCGGTACTGGTTCCTTGTAGAAACCGAAGGCCAGTGAAAAAGCATGGAGGTATGCCAATTACAGCTACGGTGCAACATAGAATAAAGTCGCCCGAGTACAGGCGACATGCCAGAGAGAGAAACCGGCCCGCTATATCGGCCTTCTCATTTAAGGATGTCTCGCGTCAGCTAATATTTCAATAAAACACATTATGCAAAGGCAAATCAATGTTTTTACGGTGCACCGGTATATCTCTCGTATGCCTTTCCACACACCATAAATCATATTAAATGATGAAGAAGCACACTAAGATATGCTCTCGCACATGGTATAGTTCTTTCTTGTGGCAACCTCACTGTTCTGGTTGCTTTTTACTGAGCGAACTGTATCAAACTGCATTTTTGACGAAAACTGTACCCTCCATAAATAAAATGTCTGTCCTGGCCCTGTTTCAATCAAGAGAAACTGTTCCGGAGAGCGATATCTCCAACCAGTGGTCACTTTTCGCAGAAGACGAAGAGACGTATGATTATGCAAGGGGCGAAACCTAGGATGCCTACTCGTTGAGTCCAACATACGGTCAAGTTGTCTTATCGTTTACGAGCATTTCACAACAGCTTCTTTCTGTCATATCGCAGCACGTTTGTCTTGTTCTTGGTCTTGCTATAGTCCTTCCGCAGTCTTCACAATAGTCCCCAAAGAACGTGTTTTTTACAATTGCAACAATAAATGCTATTTTAGACTATTTGGAGCAATACTAAATATCATCAGCCTGATTTCACCCACTGCAGGGCAAGGACCTCTCCCATGTTCCGCCAACGAATCCGGTCGTGTGCTTGATGCTGCCACGTTATACCTGCAAACTTTTTAAGCTCATCTGCCCACCTCACTTTTTGCCTCTTTTTCGCACGTTTGCCTTCTCTTAGAATCCAATCAGTTACTCCTAATGAGCAGCGGTCGTCTGCCTAACGCTACGTGCCCTGACCATGACATTTCGTCTTCTTGACTCAACAAATGTCCTTAACACCCGTTTGTTCCCTGACCCACTATGTTCTAATCCTGTCCCTTAAAGGGGCCGTGCAACAATTTTTTTGAGCATAGTAAGATAACGCTGCCGATCGGTAGTCTAGGCTCCTGAGAACATGCGAGCCAAATATGATAGCGCAGCACGCAGCCTGGAATTCACAATAAATTCTCAAAGTCAGCTCAAATTGTTTTCTGTTCTTTTCGACAAAGGACGCTACAAGCTCAAAAATCACTCGTCAGAGCCATTGTATCAGCCATTGGCTGGTTTGACCATGGCGCGCTCGGTCGTTACTAGGGCCGCCGCGGGAGGCCGTAACTTGTCCACGCGTGCGCGCGCGATCGCACTGAAAAGCGGCGTATTCGAAAAAAAAGTATCTGCGTGCTTCGCTGCAAATGTCGTCGAAAGACGATAGTCTTGTGCCGACTGCACTGCATGAGCGGCATGAGTACCACAATTTAATAGCTGGGCTAGCCGCTGTGCTCGTTTTTCGGACGTTTTCCGGGCAGGCTTAGACGGACGCCGGCGTTTCTCCGCTGAAATTTGGTCGTCGGTCTTTTCTCTGCGTTCTCTGATCATGTCTTGTAGAGTGGGTCGTATTTCATCAAGCGGCCATATATGTTTTGCCTTGCCTGAGACAGCGCTCTTCTACGATGAATCAGCCGCATCTGGCTGGCATTGATAAAAACAGAAGAGGACGCCATCTACAGCGCTACCGGGGAACATCGGCTTGTGTTGAACTATGCTGCCTGCCAGGTGGCAGCACGACGCGTCGAAGTTAAATCACTGGGCGGAGACTTGTCTTGTACACAGCGGCGCATTTTCAGCGCCGCGTAATAAACACTATGATCTTTATAATTACGTATCTATAGATTTTGTTTTAAAGGAACACTGTGAATAGTACTAAGGTATTGATGTTGTGCCTCAGGTATGCGTAATATTTGATTTTAATTGCCCACGCTCACCCGTATGAACACATGCTGCTCGATCAACATTGGAGGTCGTAAGGCAGGGGGTTAAACTTTGGCCAACTAGCTGAATCGTGCGACGTGCCGACAAACAGATAAACAGACAGACAGACAAACAGACAGACCAAAATTTCTCCGTTTAGGTATCCCAAGAAAGACTATCGTCTTTAAAAAAGTGTTCGAGCTCACGAGGCGCGCGTGACGTATTTTCTTTTCCCCGTGTCATCCATCCCTGCTTAGCTTCCAGCGCTCTCGTCCTGACGAGAGACGAGAGAATGCAATTGCAGCATGCGACAAATCTTTGTAACTGCGGTCATACTGGAGGGATTCTAAAAATTTTTGCGGCGCTGAATTTTGTGAGGCAATAAGCTCCTTTAGTAAATCCATTCCATGGCTACTTAGAAAAGTGTCGCAGGGTCCCTTTAAGGTTACAACGATCATTTTCCTATCCATTGCCCGCTGCGCCGTCCTCAATTTAAGTTGAACCCTCTTTGTAAGTCTCCAGGTTTCTGTTCCGTAGGTAAGTACCGGTAAGATGCAGCTACCATTCAACATTTCAGAATACTTGCAGAATATGCTCCACCCCATCCTTATCATTCTAGTTATTTCACTCTGAATGTTCGGCTCCGCAGGTGCCACTTGTCCTGAGCAGACCTATTCCTGTACAAGTTCCAGTGTCTCGCCACCTATCGCAAAGCGCTGTTCTTTCCCGAGAGTCCAATTCACTAATCATGAGTTGTAATGCATCGCCTGAGTTACTCCATAAATGCAATGTCATCAGCTAATCGGAGATTATTGAGGTACTCTCCACTACTCTTATCAAGCTCTTTCCAAGCTAGGACACTGAAAATCTCCTGTAAGCACGCGTTGGGTAGCAATGGCAAGATCGTGTATCCCTGCCTTACGCCCTTCTTTATTGGCACTCAGTCACTTTCTTTATGAAGGACTATGATGGCTGTGGACCCGCTGTAGATGTCTTCATGACTTGTAAATTCCCTGTTATAATATCTTCTTAGTAATGCGTTTGTTGCATTCCGGAGAAGAATTCACAATCTGCGAGAGGCATCCCGTAACCCGATGGGTGGTTGCATGGATAATGCATATGCATACCGTTGCTGGTGTGCCATCCAGGACGCGTCCACCATGGTTTGAGACAATAATCGCCGCTGCACCGTGATTGACAGCATTCATAGCTTGCTGGGCTGCACCATGTACACCAAATTGCACGACTATCATCAGCTAGGAAACAATGATCGGGAGACCTTACGCAACAAGACAACATTAAAGCCCTTCTTTGCTGTGTGAAATGTCAGGGTTATAGTTTTAATAAAGAACCAGAATGCCTACTCACTGCTCAAAAAGCTTGAGCTTCCGCGTTTTGCTTCTTAACTACATTGAACAATAGCAGCATTAATATAACCAACAGGCGTGGCTATAATGTCAGCATTCGCATGGCAGAGCACATTGCGAATGCTTGCTTGGATAATTGCTGATACAAAATAATTTAAAGGGGTGCAATACACGTGCCTCAGTGGCAAAATAGCACATGTGTGAACTAATTTCTTCAGGCATGATAGCCCAGTACTATGACATTATGAATGAATGCATAGCAGGCTATCAGGCCAGCTAAGGTATAGGGGGGGCAGTACGATGAAAGTGAGGAAAAAAAACGACAATTGGCCGGAAATATATTCCTTTAGGTAAAGCGTAAAATTCCTGTGTAAACAACCAACAGCCAGCATTGGCCAACTTTAGTTAACTTTGGGACCATCAGTTCGCAAAAGTTGGCCATCATTAAGCCAGTGCCAGCAAATCTTGATATTAGTCGTAGTACGTTACTAAGTACAGCACCTAACGGCGTGAGGCACCTACTTGATAGACCTTAAATTATGTCAGCAAGAATTGTCGGCACCATGCAAAAACGGATGTTCGTATCAAAAAACTAGAGGAAGTGGACTCCATAGTAGCAATATTTTGTAGGGTTTCACGTCCGAAATTTACGATATGATTCAGAGACGCCGTACTAGAGGGCTCCAGAAGTTTCGACCACGTGGGCCTCTTTAACGTGCACCTAAATCTACGTACGCGGGCCTGAAGCAATTTCGCCTCCATCCAAGTCGGAGCCGCCGCGAACGGTATTCCATACATTGACCTAATAGTGAGGAGTAAAGCACCATAACCATTAGGCCACCATGGCTTGGTTTTTTTTTTATATCTGTACCCCCTTGACGGGTCTAAGTGGCCGAGGAAGCGAATTTCTTGCAGTGATTAAACAACGCGAACGACCTGAACATCACTTCTTGATTGTAATACCGCGATTTCTCTGCATACGTACATCATTGCGAATAAAGTGGCTTTTCACGTGCAATAAAATGATTTGCAGCTAGTAGTTCCGCCAAATGAATTAAAGATAATAAGGGGCGTTGCCCCGCAAAAGCGCATTTCACTTCGTGGCCATAGTGACCGCATTACGATTAGAGTTAAACGCAAGAGTGCCCGCGTACGAAGATTTCACTCCATGATCAACAACCCCAGTTGAATGAAATTATTTCACAGTCCTCACTATGAAATGCCCCATAATGAGAGACAGCTTTCGGTGTGTGCGATGCTATACCTTAAATTCAACGTTATTTGTAATGACTAATGCTAGACTGTTAATACAACTTAGCGTGACCACATACGAGTCAGGACGCCCTTGGCGACAATCGGCAGGCTTGTGACGCTCCTCAACCATAGAATGTCGTCCCACGTAGCCGAGGACGAGATATGTTCACCAATGAATCCTTCACTAGTCGGGTCGAAATTAAAAGTTTCGTCAGGATTCCAAGCTTCTAGATTGGGAAGGCTGTTGAGTAACAAGAGAAGAAAGGATGTCAGCAGGAGGGCCAGATGTGCATTTCTTTCGAGTAGTGTTTTGCTGAATCTTCAACTTCCATTAACGCATTAATATTGCGTTATTTTTTTGCTCTTTTTAAACAACCAATCTGATTATGGTCAAGGATTTTCTATGACTATCTGTATAGAGGCGCTCGCAGCTACTTGTGGAAATGTTCCATAAAAATTGGGCAAGCACTGCTATTCACCACCAGTCACCTAAAAACGAAGCCGCTGGCTATAAATAGCCGAGCCTGTTTGTGCTAAATAAATTGGGCACTGTCCACTACGTAGATTCGGTCCACTAAAATTGAAGAAAAAAGCTGTATATAAATGGCCTGAACGACAAGTGGACTGCGTACTATGCAGTAAGAGTGCTAAATCGGCAATGGTTTGCCCAAAGGAAACAAATGTGTCTCATCCAAAAACCCTTCAGGTCTTTCTAGGAATGTTCCGCGATGGGGATAAGCGTGCACTCTCCACAAGAAGCTGCCCGTCCGGAGCGTCAACGGGAATTGTCTTGTCAATGACAACAACCACGTTTTTCTAATTCAGAGGCCCGCGCAAGGAATGCCGATGCTAAGTGCAAGCGGAGGGCAGAAACTACATAACTGCAGAGTCAGAGATGCTGAGGTTTGACGTGAACGGCTTGCATCGGAACCCTGGATTGAAAACGATCCAGGACAAAACCGCGAACGTCGCACTGTTTCATCAGCCTTCACGCCATTAAGTGAGTGAAGCTTGGCTAATATTTTTTTCTATACTCTCGAACCTTTTTATAAATTTTCCTTTCTTGGCAGCTCTAGCAACATCTGCGAACATCTCCAATGCTGATAGAGAAATCTCGCTGTCTCTTCGTATTGAAAGAAGCAATGTGTTGTTTTTATTGTAATAAAATCCAGGTAAAACACGCTTTTTTCACGCAGTAAAATGCAAATCTATAGAACTTCACAATACATGCGATGTACGAGCACGTTTAAGTACGCATTGGAGTGGTTAGAGAAGACTCCTAACAAATGTACACACAAATCGATAGTTACGTTGCTGGATTTGGAGTGACATATACTCATACCTCTAACGTTTGTCACATAGAAGCTGGGTCGCGTTCTGAGCGTAGCTTCATGACTGTATGGCGTGCAATTTATAATACGTTCTGCTTCGCTGCGAAAAACCTTAACTCGCTTCGAAACGCAAGATATCTTCAATTATTTGTTGACCTATATCTGCGACTACTCGACGTTGTTCCCGTTCTAATTAAACGCCATCCTTCACTATTCACTCCATGAAAGTTGTTCATTCGTTAAACTGAGTGATTGTTTCCAACGCAAATAACAATTAGTTGACTATTGTCGCCAAGGGAAGAGGACAGCGCACGAAAGCTAGCCTCGAGGGCCATACAGGTGATAGTTGCAGTTGGGGATATGAAATTAAAGTGTAGATACGGAACACTTATTCTTATTTTAGTTATATCCCTTCACGGAACGTTTTGTTTATAATATATTTTTTCGAGCGCACCCGCCCGCGAGGGAAAACTGTTATTCGAAATAAATATCGTGCACTGCAAGCTATATTTCAAGCAACTGCGAGGGGGTTAGCTAGGAACAGTAGGTCCCATAATCGCTGTACTGAAATGTCTTATATGCCTTCTTGAAGACGAGAAAGTTCACCGTCGGCGTCAAGTGTGCGGCGTTAGCGACGTGAACACGTGGGCTGTCAAAAAATCGTCCTCGCGTGATGAAGTCACAAAGCGTCAAAATTGGTACGTGATCACACTATA
The DNA here is from genome assembly GCA_030522465.1 of Rhipicephalus appendiculatus. Lineage (NCBI taxonomy): Eukaryota > Metazoa > Arthropoda > Arachnida > Ixodida > Ixodidae > Rhipicephalus > Rhipicephalus appendiculatus. The sequence continues at coordinate 34,137 of JALIZH010026126.1, forward strand.
TCGCCGTTCGTTCAAAAGCGGCTGATCAAAAAGGCAGTGCAAAACCAGATGAGGCCTCCGGAATAATAATTTTAACAATAGTTAGGTTTTTACAACGCAAAATAGTCGCGCCATTGTGAGGGACACCGTAGTCAAAGGATCTGGAAATTTTTACCAACTGCTGCTATTTAAGGTCCACCAAAATCTAGGTACACGGGGCTAAAGCATTTCGCCTCTATCGAAACCAGCTGTGCAAATCTTGCAATGCTTTGGATTTGGCATTTAGGTGCCGTGACGGCAAGTGATAACGTCATCACACAGCACCATCCCTCGTTCAAAGGTGGACCGATAAAGGAGGCAGTGCAAAATCGGGCAAGATGTGGAAAGCTTTCGAAGGGAAGCGGAGAGGGTCAATACCTAAACTGAAAAGGAAATAAAGACGAAGATGGCTTTCACCTTTCGAGTTAATTCCTTCAGTTATTTTATATGCCGTAGACGGTACCCGCAACGGCGGTCTAGTGGTTATGGTGCTCGACTGCTCACCCGCAAGTCGCGCGGGATCGAATCGCGGCCGCTGTGGCCGCATTTTTCGATGGAGGCGAAAATGCTCAAGGCCCGTGTACTTATCTTAAGATGCACGTAAAAGAACCCCAGGTGGTCGAAATTTCCAACGCCCCTACGGCGTCTCTCGTAATCACATTGTGGTTCTGGGAGGCTAAACCGAATAATTATTATTATCATCTAAGGCCCATGTATAAGGGAAAGTAAGCTTTTTTTTGGTTTTCCAGTCAAATGTAGTATCAAAAATATAAAAAGCTCACCGGATGCCGTATGAATTCCCCTCAGACTGCACGAATGCCATCTTCTCTTTAATCTCAATCGATATATTAACCTTCACCTGCCCCCCTTCAAAAGCGTTACGCACCTAACGTGGCACTGCTTCGAGGATCGCTGGTATTGGAAGGTTACTTCGCTTTACCTGGTTTGCACTGCCTCCTTCATCGGTCCACCTTCGACCGAGCGATGGTGCCGTGTCATGACGTGATCACTTGCCGTGCACGCCATGTAATGTCACAGTGACTTCAACATGACGTCAACATGGCGTCAACATGAGGTCAACATGCCGTCCCGTAGTGTGACTTCATAACGTATGAGGAGTTTTTGCCTCATTCGTTTTTACACCAACGGATATGTTTGGTGTTTGATAAAGCATCCAAAATGTCCCCTTAAAACGTTAAAAGTATTCAAATTGTGTACCACACACGTTTATTCACATTCTTTCGCCGCGGTTAAGCGAGGAGTGTACACGTACAGTTTTCCTTTCAGAGCACTTTCGCGTTTTGCTTTTATAAAGTGCACGATTCAACAACTAAATAGCCATGCGTTGCCATTACTCTCAGTGTAAAAGCGTTCTAAGAATTCACAAACTTTGATTGGTTCCATCAATACTCGCACCGCTCCAGATTGCGCCAGTGAAATGGCAAAAACTTTCGAGAATAATATATGAACTCACCCAACACCTTCTGGAAGGCGAAATGAGTTCTTCGAAATAAAGGCAGCCTGCCCTTGGATGGGTGAGTCCACTGTGACTACGATGGCAGCGTACCCTTGCATTTCGGCTCTTTTCACTATTGATTTTGTGAGGGAGCGATTGCGAAATAGGTACAACTGCTGCCAGAGCAATAAGTTGGGCGCGCTGGCCCTCACATCTTCCAGCATCGTCGAGCTCATGGCACTCAGTATCATCACCGTGCTTGCGCCTTGAGCAGCTGCGAGCACAAATGATGAACAGCTTTTACACAATGTTATGTATGCACACTGGTTATTATTGCTAAGCTTTCCCAAGAGCATAGCAACTTCCATTATGGCTACGCAGTGACTTACGTAAATGGCTAAGTATTGAAAACAAATATTTATGATACACCAACTAGAGGAACATGTACCTGCTTTAGTGCAGCGAACGTCCATTCAAGGACCTGATGCAGAAAAAAGAAGAGTTGTTTAATTTTTTCATGCGCACTGGTTTTTTTATTCTGAACTTTTGACATAACTTTTATCAAGTAAAATATGCCTTCCGATTTCTTATTCTATATGTTTCATATAGTTTACTGTCTGCTGTTACCATGCATTCAAGCGAATAAAAATCTCGAGTGACAATTGACCAGAAGGACCAGCACCAGCAGAAGGCTTGTGGTCATTGGAGACCCCATACGAGACTTTAAAAAAAGTTTAAGGCCATTGGTCTTCAGAATAATGTTAGTGTTTCAGATGCAACCCTTTTGCGTCTAATACGATTCTACAGTTATTTCACATCATACAACAACAAACATGTGTCTGAACGTAGTGAAGTGGCAGGTGTAATATATTTTGTATACGCCTGTTGACGCAGAAAATATTCATCCAGCTAACAGATGTGAGTACAAACACTACCAACATTCCAATGTTCCCGAAATGATCGCTTTAATTTCAATTTTTTATGGTTTTTCAACAAAACATCCGCTGACTTTAAATAAAACGCAGATGTGACTTCTGAGATAAGTCATGCATTTTTAAGGCAAAACACCTGACGTCTAACCACTACGCCATCGCTGCTCGCTATTCGTTAAATTGGGGTATCGAGTTAAATATTTCAATGCAATTTTGGAGAGCAGGAGCCTCTGAATACTATGCTGCTTAATAAACAAAGCGCTGAGTATTTGCGCAGCCTCATTGGGATGGACGCTACTTTCATTGACACCAACGTTAGCACATCTTCAAGCTAATAATCCTCTACCGACATGCCCTAATAGGGCTCTCGACCAGTGATGGAGCCTGCCAGCCTATATTCAGGATTTTGACCTAGCAAGGTGAGAGTGATCATAAGATTCGCAACAAAAGTACAAGGCAACCACCAAACTGCGTCATTCAGTAATAACGAAATGGAGCAGAGCGCGCGGCGCTAAACCCTCAGCCACGAAGGCGAACGTCCTTCAACGTTCAAACGGCGAGCTATTTATATACAGCGAGTTTTCAGCGTGTTTTCAGCATTACCAGCGAGATGGCGCAAACGCCGCGCTCGGCGGGGCTTAGCAGGGCGGGGCTCACCCGTTCGTCGCGACGCGCGCTCTCAGGCGCTCCTAGCTCTCCGGCGAGCACTTTAACCGAAAGGGGGGGGGGGGGGGGGCTCTAGATGCCCGTGCGTGCGCGCGCTTATCTCGCGGTGGCGGAGAATGGGGCTCTCACCGGCAACGATAGCGTTGTAGTTACCGGGCGCGCGAAGGTCACATCGCTCGCTGCAGTCCCCCCCATTTGCGAAAAGAGCACGCTTTTCAAACACAGCGAAGTAACAACTGTGACACTTGTTAGTTCGCGCTCATCTGTACCTGTGAATACGTTTCGTGCTTCGTTTTTGTTTGAGCAGCGCGTTAAGTGTCGAGCTGTGAATGTTTTTAGTTCGCTCTCGTCCTGTGCGTGTTGTTTTCGTGCGTCATGTGTGCGTGAGCAGCGCGCTGCACGTTTCGACCTGCTTGCCATTCGTCGCTTGTCATTCCAATTTGTTGCTATCGCATTCATTGCTTCGCCTTGTGGCGAACCTGTGACCTTTTTGAATTTGACAACGCTATCCTACCATCTAAGATGAAAACAAAATGTCGTGACAAAAGCATAATTGGTAATTTTATTGGGAGTTCCAGGAACTTGCGGAAGGGTGACTGCAGACGTTATTGATGTTTATGACAGAGACTACAGGTAAACTTTGGCTGCGCAAACAGATTCCACGAAAACTGCTTGTCATACCAACCTTTTGCTGTAGCCTTTTCTCCTGCATCGTCGGCAATCCTATGCAGTGCGGATGGCGAAAATCCAATCGGAAACGCAATTGTTTGTCCCAGAACCGTGGTACTAGTCTTGGGTTGAGAAACGTCAACGAGAGAGCGAGGTCTAAAGCGTAGTCTGGGAGAGAAGAAAAGGTACAAACATTTAACGCAATGCTGTGATTCAATGACACGACGCTGCCTTAAACTATTGATGTCGCAGCCGCAAAGAATGACTCGCGCGCGTCATTAGTGCGAGACTCCATCACCGTTGAAAATGGTGATCCTGGTCCCTACGTGGGACTGAGCTGGATGCGCGACCCAGTCGCATTCCGCAGGACACAATAAAGTTCTGTTCCTCCTCCTGATCCTCCACTTCCTGGTCTGCAGAGTCTATCCCGCGCAAAAGCGTGAACACTCCGCCAAAAGAACAAATGTCGAATGTCATCAAGAAGACTTATCTATGTCATTGGTCAGTTGTATGCCGGCTTTTTTTTTCTGCACTGCGAATTGCACAATACTTGCAAACACTAACGCGTGCGCGCGCGCGCGCGTTTGTGTGTGTGTGTTTCTATAGCGTGAAGCGTGCTTGTATGCGTTTGCACGTGCGTTCGCGACAGCTTGCGCCCTTGAAGCTGTCAGAAAAGCCTTCTTGTGAGCACTCTCTGGTTCTACTATTCTACCTTTCACTATCTCTTCCTTATCCTTGTCTTTTTCTTGAATGTTGGTGTGTCTGCAATACTATATATATATATATATATATATATATATATATATATATATATATATATATATATATATATATATATATATATATATATATATATATATAAGAGAAGAGAGACAACTTAGCGGTTGTCTTAATTTTATTTGCCAACGGTTTCGACCGGTGGACCGATCTTCGTCAGGGCTGATATATATATATATATATATATATATATATATATATATATATATATATATATATATATATATATATATATATATATATATATATATATATATATAGACCTCATGCAATGTACTCCGCATGACTGCAGCGGACCGATTTGGAGAAGACACTATGATATTCGACGGCTCAGTTGATGTACCGGTCGCAGAAACAAGTGCAAATTTATTATTTTATCTGGTCCAAGTGAAGCCGGAAATTTCGCGGTCATTTTGAACCTACAATTTAATTTTTTATGCCAAAAATGCAACAAACTTGCTGCAGAATATTGAAATATTTTTTACATGATAATTGGAATTATTTGCCAAAATTTACGTAACAGAGCACCTCACTTTATTTTCTTTTTTTGTGACTTAATATCGATATTTTTAGAATAATGATGTGCGCATGTGGTATATTTGCAGAAAGTTGATCATAAGTTACACAGGAAGGTGTTAGAATGTCGTGTCGTCTCGCTATGACAATCACGAGCTATTCTAGAATAGAGTAATTTTTGTGGAAAAATATAAAGAACACGTATCCCAGTGCATTTTATTGTAATATTCTACACCGAATCGGTGGAATATAGCTGATATTTGGGAGCCACCAACATCGTTTACTTCAGCAGTGCTTTGACCACCAATACTCTTAGGTCAAAGGTATGTAGAGATGGGCTTGCATGTGGCTTTACCCTCCGAGCGTGGTAGAAGGGGATGCGATTCTCTAACGCACAGCAGCGCTCAAAGGCGCCTTAGCTGTGCGCTCAGACCCTGCGACACGGCTCAGAAATGCGCCAATACCAGGTCGACAACAGATGTCGGTTTATTAACCAAGGATGTGCACAATGCGACTGCTGCGACAGCGGGCCAATAGTTTTCTAACGAGAAACCGATGGAGTTGTAAGCCAGCAGCTCTATTTGGTGCCACAGTGAGGGCTTTTACAGTGCACACGATCCAGAACGCACTAGCAAAGGCATCCCGCTGCTAACCCTTTACAAGCGTGTGATCATCTTTTGGGGGTGATCGAGCACCAGGCGGGAGAGCTCGAGTGTCGAAAGAGGCGCTGGAGGGATTTTGCGGGGAACCAGTAAGGTAGGGTGCGAGCCAATGACGTAACCGGCAGGAAAATCACGGAAAGTATGCCGGCCTTATGACCATGGCCACCATTCTGCCGTGTATCGGCGCTTCCCGTCGATAGAGCTCCTTGTGGTGGAGACAAAGCCACCGCCACTGGATAAGAAAAAAGGTGCGGCTTGTGGCATCGCGTCGCCGTCAATGGACGAGCCCATCTCGGCTGAGTTGACAATTGCGGCCGCTTTTTTTTTTTTTGTGAGGGCGCCACTACACCAGAGCAAAAAGAAGACGACACTTCGTGTTACAGTGGGGTTGCTTCCAGATTTCTGCATGTCCGTGTGCTTTCTCGTGCTTTTTTTTCGTGTGTGATCTTGCGTGGGTCAAAGGTCAAGGTCGTCGGACCTGCAATGGTAGTTTAGTGGCTGGGGTGTTGTGCTTCTAAGATCAAGCCAAGCGCTCGTTTCCTGGCCACTGCTGCGTTTAGCAGAAAATGAAATTCAAAATTACCCATTGATATGAAACGTTCTCGCAATTTGCTGAATGCCGCTTGGTTAAAATCATCCCGTCATTCAGTAGAGCGGTGTATGTCAGGTTGATATTGGTGGTTTCGCGAAACCAGTGGTGTATACCGTACGAAAGCATTCTCAATGTTTTATGACCTTATTTTTACGTTTTTTTTCATTATTTCTTTGTTGTTTCACCAATCCAATTTTTTCAATGTTCGGGTTCTTCTACGCTTGACCAGCGTTAACTCATTATTACACTTTCTTTAAGAGATCGCGTCAGGGGACAGCTTCTTTTTCATAGTACTGCATTGGTGCATCACAAGAACACGACAGTATGAACAAAGAAAAATCGAGAATTTGAGAATGACGAGAAGCTCACCTCTTGAATGCCCTGATATTCTCCTTCAAGGTCTGTTCTTCGCCTGCACCGCTGCCTATGTATTGCCTGATCGGAAATTTCAGTTTTGTTTCCGCGATGCGCTGCACTTCGGCTATGGTGGTTACGAAGCCTTCTGGCTCATCCACAGGCAGGCTAACAATAGTATTCAAGCTCACTGCAATAAACGCCGCAAATTACTGACTGCGCACTTTTCACTAAGCATGTATTCGTAGTAAGGCTATTCTAGCGAAATTATATTTATCGTAGTAAACGTCGGACGTCAGACGAAAATGCTTTACAAGTTCTTGTCTCGTGTGAACTGTGATTAAGGAAGTCAAAGTGGTTCAATAGCATTAGTGCTCTAGGAACTGCCCAAATAGGCCCTGTTAGTAGACATCGACAAAAATATATCTAGGCATATTTATTTCTGAGTGAAAATTGTGGCCAATATTTACGTTTGACTTGTAGAGACAACCCCACAATAACAACTTCGTGACAGAACGCGGTTAAACTAATCTTGCCAAACCATACTCGCAACCTCGGCGTAAAGCACACCGCGGCGATGTCCTGCGCATCAGCGCCCCCGCGCGGCAAACAGCGTCACGCAGTCCAAGTTTCTCTTGGTAGTGCTGGCGCGGCAATCACGTCACAGGAGTTGAGGTCTCTATGCTCCATCTCACAAGCTGGCTGCATCAGTGTGGAAGCTACGAAGTGTTCAAGGTGCAAACCACAAGCTCTTGCAGCAATAAATACTTCTGTTTGTAACTGCAGTATATTTGGAGAAGGTTAAAACAACTGAATTTATTTGGCGCGTGCTACATCACTGCAATACGTGATACGATAATCGCGACTCACTTTTACGTCATATGCATTTAATTATTGTGTCGGTAACTGCCGGCAATTCAGATTACGAACCAACATGGCAGTGCCCATGCAGACGAGACCGCACGCTTTGATCCGACAGTGCGCTTTCCAATAGCACACTGTCCTGACAACAATAAATAATCAGGGGAATTGGCTATCGCTTCGCATCATCTCACGCTGAGTACCAAGTAGCAGGTAGGTTCTGTCCTCATTATTGAGATTACCAGTTTGATCAGCGATGCCTCCTAAATGTTGTCCTAGTAAATTTGATAATAAATTTTGGAAACAGTAAAAATAGACACGAATGCACTGTTGTCGAAACTTAGGAACGCAAATATCACCAAACACAAGCGTTGTTATACAACTTATGGCCCAAGGAGCTCACGATGGTGACTTCATAATGTCAAGGCGCAAGACACTAGTGCCGACGTGTGCTGCCATTTTGTTGCAAGAGCCATTCTGTTGTTTTTCCGGTACTACTGTTGCTGCCGAATGGCAAGAGCGTTGGTTGCAACCAGTGGTTGTTACTGAGGGACTACCTTTACTCGCACAACCCATGTTTCTTTCCGGATATGCCATCGCTGCCCACAGCTAAGAGCGTTGGTTAGATAATGGGTGCTCGCGTTCGTCCAACGCGTTAGGCTACGTGGACGCTACGTCGACGCCGAGCAAACCACGCCGCACGAATGGATGCACCGTGAGGGGTGTTCGCTCTTCCTATTGGCTAAGGAGCCTTGTAGCTCCTACAGCGCTGCAAACAGTTGGTGAGATTGATTATAGCCGAATTCGCGTCAGCCGGCACACGGTTCTTTTTGACCAACGGAAAACGGTGCGCAGGAGCGGGGAACGAAGCTAATATTCGCATGCCCGCTGCTCTGATAGCGCACGTGCGAGGGCACTCAGTTTCAAGGCCAGACGCATGTGCAAGATTTTCTAAGTTGGTACTGGTAGTTGTATCTCCCAGTACACCATTATGACAGCTGTTGTTCTAAAAGGCTACTTACACAGTAACTGAAAGTAAAGGATTCTAAGATACCAAGGAGGAAACCAGATCATTCCATGGGCCCATGTTCTTGACGTTTTCGTTCTCCCCGCGATTTTCCTCGGCTGCTCCTTGCCGTGTCTGTTGTACCACAAGCATGCAATTAACAGAGGATGCCAATATCATGCATAGGGCGTTGAAGAAAGCAGGTCTATGAACTGGGCAAAAAAAATAAGATCAGCAAATTTTTGTTATGAACAATGTCAAAAATATACCTACGTGATCTTAGCCGAAGCACAAATTTATGCTGCAAGAACGTACCTGCATTCTCGTTGTTACACTCAGTCCTACCATAATTTTATGTAGATGGAAATCAAGAGATGCCAAGATATTGTCATGATGCTTATCCCATAGGTAATTAAAGCTGGCGTTTAGGCAACATAGAGATCCCATCTTTCGGTCGCACCGTTTCATATAAATTAACTACCTGGCTTCAAAGCACTCATTGGCAAACACACAATGTGTTGTGCAGGCAGCAAATACTAACAACATCTCTTGCAGAAGCCTTCCAATGCAGTTTTTGTAATTTCTTTAGACTTGTTACTGAGCCCTTTACAAATTTTATTTTGATAAAGTTTCAATATTGGCTCTTCCAATCCCATCAACAGTTTAGTAAAAGTTGCAACGCTGTTATGAAGTGATGTCATTATCTTCTTGTGCTCCTCGTCATTTCACTGTGTTTTGGTCATTTTCCTGCATTACATACACTGCACCGACCATTAAAGCCGCCGTTTTCATCCAGTGAAAGAATAGTTTTATTAAGAAGAGTTGAAATATTATTTCACGTCTGTGTCTCTTTATGATGAAATGATCACGTATAAGCTCACCCCATAACGATGCTTTCGTCAGAGCTCCTCAACCGCGATGCCGTCGCACCGTCCTTGTCGTTGTCGAAGTGTGCCAAACGCCCGGAAGCCTCTCAGGCGAGGTATTTATGTATGCATCAGGGTGTATCACCATCCCGTCCATATTTGACGTCATCTGTAGTACTAAACCCTTTTAACCCTATGCGCACGTTGGTTGTCCCGTGTACAGACGGTAACATAGCTGCACTTTAATGGTACACCGGTGCTACATCTAAGTTCCCTACGTTGATGTCACACAAATGTATAACGAGATTATTTGTTGCACATCGTGTTGTTCCGTGAAAGTACGATAACTATATTGCGCTACCAAGATGTTACCACAACAGCGACGGAAGAAAAGAGCTGTCGACACATCCGTACTTCTGCGCTGTCAGTCCACACCTTAATCGGGGCCATTTACTCCTTCGAATTCATTGTCAACGAACTCGTTACGTACACACTGTCACATGTGTTCGAAGAAAGACAAAGCCGTTGTCAAATCCTTCGTCTTGCTTTA
>JALIZH010026127.1:0-13268 GCA_030522465.1 Rhipicephalus appendiculatus
AAATTCCTCGCAGCAAATTCTTCGACATCACCTCTCCGCAAAACGTTGTATTTTAAGATGTCCGCGTCACTGGCTTTTGTTCGGAAACATTAAATTCCTCGCAGCAGCAAATTCTTCGACATCACCGCTCCGCAAAACGTTGTATTTTAAGAAGATGTCCGCGTCACTGGCTTTTTGTTCGGAAACATTAAATTCCTCGCAGCAAATTCTTCGACATCACCTCTCCGCAAAACGTTGTATTTTAAGAAGATGTCCGCGTCACTGGCTTTTGTTCGGAAACATTAAATTCCTCGCAGCAAATTCTTCGACATCACCGGCCGCTCCGCAAAACGTTGTATTTTAAAAAGATGTCCACGTCACTGGCTTTTGTTCGGAAACATTAAATTCCTCGCAGCAAATTCTTCGACATCACCGCTCCGCAAAACGTTGTATTTTAAGAAGATGTCCGCGTCACTGGCTTTTGTTCGGTAAACAAACATTAAATTCCTCGCAGCAAATTCTTCGACATCACCGCTCCGCAAAACGTTGTATTTTAAGAAGATGTCCGGGCGTCACTGGCTTTTGTTCGGAAACATTAAATTCCTCGCAGCAAATTCTTCGACATCACCGCTCCGCAAAACGTTGTATTTTAAGATGTCCGCGTCACTGGCTTTTGTTCGGAAACATTAAATTCCTCGCAGCAAATTCTTCGACATCACCTCTCCGCAAAACGTTGTATTTTAAGAAGATGTCCGCGTCACTGGCTTTTGTTCGGAAACATTAAATTTCCTCGCAGCAAATTCTTTCGACATCACCGCTCCGCAAAACGTTGTATTTTAAGAAGATGTCCGCGTCACTGGCTTTTGTTCGGAAACATTAAATTCCTCGCAGCAAATTCTTCGACAGGCTCCGCAAAACGTTGTATTTTAAGAAGATGTCCGCGTCACTGGCTTTTGTTCGGAAACATTAAATTTCCTCGCAGCAAATTCTTCGACATCACCTCTCCGCAAAACGTTGTATTTTAAGAAGATGTCCGCGTCACTGGCTTTTGTTCGGAAACATTAAATTCCTCGCAGCAAATTCTTCGACATCACCTCTCCGCAAAACGTTGTATTTTAAGAAGATGTCCGCGTCACTGGCTTTTGTTCGGAAACATTAAATTCCTCGCAGCAAATTCTTCGACATCACCTCTCCGCAAAACGTTGTATTTTAAGAAGATGTCCGCGTCACTGGCTTTTGTTCGGAAACATTAAATTCCTCGCAGCAAATTCTTCGACATCACCTCTCCGCAAAACGTTGTATTTTAAGAAGATGTCCGCGTCACTGGCTTTTGTTCGGAAACATTAAATTCCTCGCAGCAAATTCTTCGACATCACCTCTCCGCAAAACGTTGTATTTTAAGAAGATGTCCGCGTCACTGGCTTTTGTTCGGAAACATTAAATTTCTCGCAGCAAATTCTTCGACATCACCTCTCCGCAAAACGTTGTATTTTAAGAAGATGTCCGCGTCACTGGCTTTTGTTCGGAAACATTAAATTCTCGCAGCAAATTCTTCGACATCACCTCTCCGCAAAATGCGTTGCATTTTAAGAAGATGTCCGCGTCACTGGCTTTTGTTCGGAAACATTAAATTCCTCGCAGCAAATTCTTCGACATCACCTCTCCGCAAAACGTTGTATTTTAAGATGTCCGCGTCACTAGCTTTTGTTCGGAAACATTAAATTCCTCGCAGCAAATTCTTCGACATCACCTCTCCGCAAAACGTTGTATTTTAAGAAGATGTCCGCATCACTGGCTTTGTTCGGAAACATTAAATTCGCAGCAAATTCTTCGACATCACCCTCTCCGCAAAACGTTGTATTTTAAGATGATGTCCGCGTCACTGGCTTTTTGTTCGGAAACATTAAATTCCTCGCAGCAAATTCTTCGACATCACCGCTCCGCAAAACGTTGTATTTTAAGAAGATGTCCGCGTCACTGGCTTTTGTTCGGAAACATTAAATTCCTCGCAGCAAATTCTTCGACATCACCGCTCCGCAAAACGTTGTATTTTAAGAAGATGTCCGCGTCACTGGCTTTTGTTCGGAAACATTAAATTACTCGCAGCAAATTCTGCGACATCACCTCTCCGCAAAACGTTGTATTTTAAGAAGATGTCCGCGTCACTGGCTTTTGTTCGGAAACATTAAATTCCTCGCAGCAAATTCTTCGACATCACCTCTCCGCAAAACGTTGTATTTTAAGAAGATGTCCGCGTCACTGGCTTTTGTTCGGAAACATTAAATTCCTCGCAGCAAATTCTTCGACATCACCCCTCTCCGCAAAACGTTGTATTTTAAGAAGATGTCCGCGTCACTGGCTTTTGTTCGGAAACATTAAATTCCTTGCAGCAAATTCTTCGACATCACCGCTCCGCAAAACGTTGTATTTAAGAAGATGTCCGCGTCACTGGCTTTTGTTCGGAAACATTAAATTCCTCGCAGCAAATTCTTCGACATCACCTCTCCGCAAAACGTTGTATTTTAAGAAGATGTCCGCGTCACTGGCTTTTTGTTCGGAAACATTAAATTCCTCGCAGCAAATTCTGCGACATCACCTCTCCGCAAAACGTTGTATTTTTTAAGAAGATGTCCGCGTCACTGGCTTTTGTTCGGAAACATTAAATTCCTCGCAGCAAATTCTTCGACATCACCTCTCCGCAAAACGTTGTATTTTAAGAAGATGTCCGCGTCACTGGCTTTTGTTCGAAACATTAATTTCCTCGCAGCAAATTCTTCGACATCACCGCTCCGCAAAACGTTGTATTTTAAGAAGATGTCCGCGTCACTGGCTTTTGTTCGGAAACATTAAATTCCTCGCAGCAAATTCTTCGACATCACCGCTCCGCAAAACGTTGTATTTTAAGAAGATGTCCGCGTCACTGGCTTTTTGTTCGGAAACATTAAATTCCTCGCAGCAAATTCTTCGACATCACCGCTCCGCAAAACGTTGTATTTTAAGAAGATGTCCGCGTCACTGGCTTTTTGTTCGGAAACATTAAATTCCTCGCAGCAAATTCTTCGACATCACCGCTCCGCAAAACGTTGTATTTTAAGAAGATGTCCGCGTCACTGGCTTTTGTTCGGAAACATTAAATTCCTCGCAGCAAATTCTGCGACATCACCTCTCCGCAAAACGTTGTATTTTAAGAAGATGTCCGCGTCACTGGCTTTTGTTCGGAAACATTAAATTCCTCGCAGCAAATTCTTCGACATCACCTCTCCGCAAAACGTTGTATTTTAAGATGTCCGCGTCACTGGCTTTTGTTCGGAAACATTAAATTCCTCCCAGCAAATTCTTCGACATCACCTCTCCGCAAAACGTTGTATTTTAAGAAGATGTCCGCGTCACTGGCTTTTGTTCGGAAACATTAATTTCCTCGCAGCAAATTCTTCGACATCACCGCTCCGCAAAACGTTGTATTTTAAGAAGATGTCCGCGTCACTGGCTTTTGTTCGGAAACATTAAATTCCTCGCAGCAAATTCTTCGACATCACCTCTCCGCAAAACGTTGTATTTTAAGAAGATGTCCGCGTCACTGGCTTTTGTTCGGAAACATTAAATTCCTCGCAGCAAATTCTTCGACATCTCCGCAAAACGTTGTATTTTAAGAAGATGTCCGCGTCACTGGCTTTTGTTCGGAAACATTAAATTCCTCGCAGCAAATTCTTCGACATCACCTCTCCGCAAAACGTTGTATTTTAAGATTTCCGCGTCACTGGCTTTTGTTCGGAAACATTAAATTCCTCGCAGCAAATTCTGCGACATCACCTCCGCAAAACGTTGTATTTTAAGAAGATGTCCGCGTCACTGGCTTTTGTTCGGAAACATTAAATTCCTCGCAGCAAATTCTTCGACATCACCTCTCCGCAAAACGTTGTATTTTAAGAAGATGTCCGCGTCACTGGCTTTTGTTCGGAAACATTAATTTCCTCGCAGCAAGTTCTTCGACATCACCGCTCCGCAAAACGTTGTATTTTAAGAAGATGTCCGCGTCACTGGCTTTTGTTCCGAAACATTAAATTCCTCGCAGCAAATTCTTCGACATCACCTCTCCGCAAAACGTTGTATTTTAAGAAGATGTCCGCGTCACTGGCTTTTGTTCGGAAACATTAAATTCCTCGCAGTAAATTCTTCGACATCACCTCTCCGCAAAACGTTGTATTTTAAGAAGATGTCCGCGTCACTGGCTTTTGTTCGGAAACATTAAATTCCTCGCAGCAAATTCTTCGACATCACCTCTCCGCAAAACGTTGTATTTTAAGAAGATGTCCGCGTCACTGGCTTTTGTTCGGAAACATTAAATTCATCGCAGCAAATTCTTCGACATCACCTCTCCGCAAAACGTTGTATTTTAAGAAGATGTCCGCGTCACTGGCTTTTGTTCGGAAACATTAATTTCCTCGCAGCAAATTCTTCGACATCACCTCTCCGCAAAACGTTGTATTTTAAGAAGATGTCCCCGTCACTGGCTTTTGTTCGGAAACATTAAATTCCTCGCAGCAAATTCTTCGACGTCACCGCTCCGCAAAACGTTGTATTTTAAGAAGGAACGACGAACTTTAAACGATTAATATGCGCAGAATTTGCATTAGCAACGAAAAAAGTGCTCATGCTTAGAATGGAAACCACCTAGCACGACTCTGTCGCACGGATGAAATGGCGGGAGCACCGCAGTTCTCGGGGCGCTGCTTATATTAATTGTCAGGTTGTAAGCGGGTGTAGGTGAAAGACTCGGAAAAGCCACTGTCTATTTCAAATGGCTTGGAAGTTCTACAACCTCAAATACTGCTCGTCGGCTTTACATCTTGAACCCAGACAATGTACAAAAGTCGAAAACGTTGCTTCGGTATCCCTTCCATTAATCTAAATGCAATTTTTTAAAGTTGTTTCATAATGTAACAATTGCATGCAGTGCGCCGTTTTTTTCTTCTTCTTCTTAGAACTGACCTCTATGGGTGATAGTGGTTTTCATTGTCCTTATATCAAAGTTATATGACAAGGAACGAACGTAATCACGTTTGTTGGAACACAAAGCAAGAATGTCACAAACATTTTCGCCGCGTGTTCTACGTTTGTGTCTCAAAATACGTGGTCTTTGTCGTGTACGAAGTAGCTGATTTTATAATTAGGCAATTCGTCCTTTGTAAGTGCACAATACCGTGCTTGCTCTGGAAACCTTAGAGAGCATCTGTAGAACTTCTTTATGAAAAAATAAAGAGATAAAAAACTCCTTAGACAGCGCATCAATAGAAATTTCAGCACTTTCGGATAACAACTATAGTGTTGGTGGATCGCAGTTGTTTTGCGGCACTTTTATACGTCATCAGTGAGGCAGTCGTCTTTACAAACTGCTATCGATAATGACTTTTATTAAAGTCCTACCTGTTGAAGTCGAATGTGAAGCACATTAGGCAGGCCCCCCCAAGAAAAGTTGCACAACCTGGTCATTTTTGCGGGAGCTTACATGAAGACTGGAGAAAATGCAGGCGTGAAATTGGTGAAAGTCGTCATGCGAGCTCCCCAAAAAATTGACCGAGTTGAGAGACACGACATCACCAATAAATTGCAGAAATAAGGATTGCAGTGTAAATCACAAGAAAAGATTAGTCGCGTGTGCCGCAGGTGTTGTGTAGAGGATACCGCTATCGTGTGGCAGAGCGAATACGTCGGGCAGACCGAAGATGCGACGTGGCTAAGGGAGGACAAGGACACCTGGCGCTACAGTACCGCAATGACTGTGGGCGCACTTTCAACTGCGACGATCATCTGCGTGCGCAGGGTTCCCCTTCAGAAAGGGGGGGGAGGGGGGGGCGAAGGTTCGTCGCAGCGCTCCCTCCCTATTATGTCAATGTGTAGGGCAGACTTTGCGCTTCCCTCTTAGGGGACTAGGGGGCGCCCCCCCCCCCCCTCCCCCCTCTCGTGCGCACGCTTATGGCGACCATTACGAGTGCGTCAGCTCACCGTCCCTTTTCTTATTCCCAAGAGAAATACGCTTTCTTGATGGCATCTGGTGAAAATGCTTTTTAAAACACACGTGTTGGTATGATCAGGTGATTTGGCGTGGTTGTTACTTCTTTCTCTTTCATTGTATCTATTGTGAACCGTGACATTAAACGTTAATTGGCAGTTATAGCGTATTTATGTGTTGTGTATATCTTTGTCGGTTGTGTAAGCTCAGCGCTTTAAAGTTAATAATTATGGATTACCAGCTAGCCCAAACCAATATGCTTTGGACATATGTATGATGGCTTCGTATTTCGAGACCCAAATCGAAGAAAAAGTAAATTACATGTTAAGCTACATTACAAGAAGGAACGCGGTAGATGGAATCCGTGTTACAATGGCTGACAGGACAACCGTACATAGTGCTTTTGGTCAGTCGGTCAGTCGGTCGGTCGTTCTGCTCGGTTGATTGATCCTAATAGCATGGTTCAATCCAACACGGGGGATTGCTTTTTGATTTAGCTGGCAGTAGGAATGAAAAAGAAGAAATCTAAAAAAAAAAAGAAAAGGACCTTTTTAAACAGATCGAGGACGCTAGAGTGGTAATCTTGTTTTTATGTGATGGTCATAGCAGATCGCATTAATTTTGAGGGTTCTGGCACCTTTGTACTACTTCTCACGTTGAAGACAATGTTTTGTGTTGTGGTGTATACGTTGACTCCCTCGTCGCAGCGTGTAGTCGAAGCATGTAAACTTCTCGTCCTCCTTGCCTGGACCGAGACATGCATTAAAGTTACATCTCTGCACACCAATGGTCTCATCATTTCCCAAAGCATTCAAAACAGAGCTACCTGCTCGACAAACTTGGTTTAACCGCGTTCAACCACGTTTATTTGAAATGATCGCTCACCAAAAGCACGTGAAGCCTTTTCTATGTTCAAGTTCCGCAGTTAGAATACAGTGAATTAAATCAAACTAACAACACAAACTAAAATGGTTTCCGGTCACAGCGATATTTATTTGGGCTCTGTTAAAATCAGAAAACACCGAGTGCAGAAAATGACAGGGCCCTTTTTGTAAAATTGAATGTGAGCTTTCTTCTTAAGTGCTACTCGGGTCCTCTGGAAGGCGGCGTTTGGCGCGGCCTGTTGTTACCACGTCTCGGGCACTGCCACCAAAATGCACATTGTCCCTTGTCATTTCTGTACAGGGGTCTCATACAGAAACAGCCAGTCACGCAGTCTAGCGTGCATGCAAGCGGTCTGCGCTGGCCGATTTGGTAGCACTTCTTCTCTCCGCAGCTGCCGCTCTGGCACTCCTTGTACACTTCGCCCCATGGACATCCTGCATACATATACGTTGGTGTTCAGCACAGAGTTTCAGGAGCATAATACTTCTCAGATAGCCTTAGTTTTGTAAAGGCAATCGCTTTTCATCCATTTATAAGTCATTTCGAGCTTCATCCATACGTGAAATTTATCCGTCTAAACATGACCATGATGTCTTATAGCATTGGAAGTTAACAGAGCTGGTTTCATCTTACCATCGCACACATAACGTCCGTGAAGATATTTGTAGAACTAACATCACTTAGCATCCATATTTCTATATGCATAACATTCTAGCATCCGTATTTTTTATAAGATGTACCCTCACATACTTCCTCTGTGCCTTCATAGTAGATTCGTCTTCCACAATATTTCTCCTGTCGTCGCCCCGCCACGGTGGTCTAGTGGTTATGGTGCTCGACTGCTGACCCGAAGGTCGCGGGATCGAATCCCGGCCGCGGCGGCTGCATTTTCGATGGAGGCGAAAATGTTTGAGGCCCGTGTACTTAGATTTAGGTGCACGTTAAAGAACCCCAGGTAGTCAAAATTTTCGGAGCCCTCCACTACTTCTCTCATAATCATATCGTGGTTTTGGGACGTTCAACCCCAGATATTATTAGTATTAATATTATCATTATTATCTCCTGTCGTCATAATCATATTCGAAGTTAAAGCTAAAATTTGAGCTAGTTGGTTTTGAGTTGAAGAAATGTAATAGCGGAACAAAAACAAGGGCACAGAAAGAGTCACACACGACGTGCATCTTTCTGTGTCCTTGTTTTGTTCTGCTATATTATGTATTCATATTCGAAGTGTCTCACGAACACAGCCGTAGTGACGGAGGGACCATTACCTCGAAAGGCTGGAGCTACCTTCCTAAGTCAGTTAAAAGCTTAAAGGGGTCATGGCATTGTTACCCAAGAATTTGCGGTTTTTCAGCGAAAAATATAAGCAGAGAGTATATTGTACTTATGCATGTATGAAAAAATGGTCTGTAAAAGAATATTTCAGAGCAAAATAAGCCCAAGAATTATCCGGCTATAAACACCGTTCACCGTCGGCGACCTCCCATTTTGCCATGGCAACGTCACGTGCTGCATGGAGCGGAGCCGTCGCCTCTACCGAAGGTTCAGCCGCTGAAAATCGTTCAATTTAAATTGCAAGCTCAGCAAATCCGAAATAGCTTGATTGCACATGCAGCTGAGCGCGGAACAAGCTCGTTCACCCGGATGCAGGCGCTCGCACAGCAAACAGCTTGTTACGTCACGTCTCGCGAGTGCGACACTATGGCCCGACACTCAGGCCGCTTGCGTGTTTAGAAAACTATTCAGTTATAAATTAGGTGCTCTTACAAATGCGCTAAAACATCGCTAGCTTGTTTGCGAACGCGCAATGATTAATCCACATATAACACAGATTATGATCGAAAATTGGCTTGTCATGGCTCCTTTAACGTACCCATGTATATTTAAAGAGTGAACTGACGACTCCCCTTACAACAAACTGTCATGATTATGTGACATTTCTATAATTGTGATTGCTTTCCTGAAGGACGACGTTCGGAATAAATTCTGTCCTTATATGCAGTTATCGTTTATCTTTCTCATAAACTTGCTTATACACTTCTCGCATGGCTTCTTATTGTTGCCCATACTTCTGTAACATAACGGTGTAGCTTGAGAGCTTACAAATAACTGGTTTGTGGCATCCGTAACAGTCATGGGCATTGGCAGGATTTTGCCTTGGGGTGCGCAAACCTGTGTTGCTTAGCGGCTGGGGTAGGAAAGGAGCGCTGGTGTGGCTAAAGAGGGCTGGGAGTGGTCAAGTGCTGCTGTGGCTTGAGGGGGTCAGTTGCTCTTTTTGCACCCCCCCCCCCCCCCCACCGTCGAAGCTTATGGTAGCAGGGTACATTGGGTAGACTTGAAAAGGAGCCAGCAGTCGAGCTAAAGCTACCCACAAGTAGCCATGACACTTACTTTAGTGTTAAACTTGTATTTTGAAGTCCCCCCTTGAACACTACAAAAAAGAAATCGAGTATATGGGGAGTATTTCGGCCACACAAAGATAATCGTCATCTATGTAGCGTGCTTTTCCTTTCGTGCTTTTCCTATCAGCGTGACATAGCACTACTGATAGAAGCGGAAAGCGTAGTGATTTCAAGAAAGGAAAACACGAGCAATGAGATAACGATTATAGCTTTCTAGCAGAAGTACTCCTCAAATGCTCTATTTTTTTCTGAAGTAACGAAATGCGTTCGAAAATGACCAGTTCAGCTCCATTCCGTTGCGGTTGCCTGTTTTGGTCATGCGGATAGGCCAGCCAGAGGTCTCAAACTCACCTCAGCTAGCGGGTCGCAGTCACGAAAATCAGCCCCACAAGAGCCGGGACAGGGAAGATGGTGAGGGCGAGGGGGGGGGGGTGGAGCCTGAACAAAATGCCACCTAACGTTGCCTTTTGAAAGAAGGCCTTTCCCATATCCCACGTATGGGTCGTTTCTGAAAGGGATTTGACGTCAGGTTTCGAAAAACATATCGAGACCGATTTCCACAGTGATTGAAATATCGACGCCGATTCTGAAATGTAGAGTTTTCGTTCGACGGTGATGTTTCAACTCATAGTGACCGCATGGGATGCCTTATTAAAAAAAAATTATTCAGACCAGTCCCCTATCTTTAGCTTACCCGAACAAAGCGCTATTAATTGCAATGGGTGGGAAAATAATGCGAGTACTATTTGGCAAAGTCGCAAAACTTTATTCCGTGTAAAGCCGCGGGCCGCGGGTTTAAGACACCTGTCATAGGGAAATTAGCGTGGGCTAATGACACCAACAATAAAGCCAGAAAAATTATAGCGGCATTATTTGTAGTCTTTTAACTGTAATGTGGTAATTATCATATATGTCTTCTCGTACGGACGAGAAGGCAACTTGCCGTTGGCAGGGGCCCAATCTACAACCTTCGGATAACGCGTCCAAAGCTGTACCAATTAAGCTACAGCGGCGGTCACTTTCCCATTAACTTTAATGCAGGGTATTTATGTTTTTGTATAATCCGGGGAGTGTTAGCCAGCGCCGCTCGCAGCCATGAGAGTGATCATCGGACGCGTTATCCGAAGCTTGTAGGTTCGATCTCTAGCAGCGGCAACTTGTCTTCTCGTCCACTTTAATTTCTTTACGTTTATATCATAATTGCCGCATTACAGTTAGCAGTGCCCTAGTACTTCCGCTGGTGTCATTGTCTGTTGGTTTCATCAGGGTCGTGCATAACAAAACAAGACGAGCCTTCGATCACTAGCCCTCTTACGTTAGAACCGATTGTGCGTCGTAAGGTTACGCATTGTAAGGCATTGTTCCACACAAAGGCCCCCTCCCTCCCCCCACCCTTTCCCCCCGCAGCATATGATCTTTGTCGGCACACCAGAGTGCACTTAAAGCACGAAATGCGTTACGTTACAAATGTCTCTGATACGACACTAAATTACATAATAGAAATTTTTTTCTCACTAGTTCTCTTTTGACTATTCAAGTATCCAGTTAGATTTTAATACATTGCCGTGTCACCATTACTGCTTTAATGCAGGCGATTTCAAACGCGCTGCAATGGACTACTTTTGTCACTATCTAAACGATAAGCTACCAGTAACCAGTTCTTTAAATTTTTAATTGTTAAGTACACTATTGTGACAAGCCAAATAAACAATATCGACGCAGGCGACTTCCTTAAAAAGTGTAAGTTTTTTTTTTAATGGTTCGTTCTCTACCTGCGACAAGTTATCTTTACGCCCACTTTACTTTCTCCACATCTACATCACAATTACTACAAATAACATCCCCTATACTTTCCTTGGCATTGTTATAATTATTTCCTTGGCATTAATATTGAGCCTTGAAGAAGACAAATCTGTTTGTCAAAAGTTACTTACACTGGAGTTACACGCGGGAGTTACTGTACACGGCTGTATATGGCCATACAATGTAACTATCGCAATGTTCGCTCCAGCGACAATCCCGTGTTCCAAGAATTTTTCATCGCTTCAAGCTCCGACCTTCCGCTGAATTTGTACATCATTTACATTACTTATCAGTTCTGGTAGTTATTATAGCTCACGTGTAAATTCAGTATGTTCTTACTTTGAACAGATATGAGTTTTGGAAATGCATATTATTGTACACTAGTGAAAATGATGCATGAAAATCAAGCACTTACTTCTCGACCAACCACCCCTGTTCGGCAACAGCCATGATAAAGGACTCGCCGAACTTGCACTGGTTGCCGCTAGCGGCTCGGGACGTTGGCCTTTCGCTGGCAGTAAAGCGCAACACGCAAGAAAGCCGGCTAGAATGCTCACAAAAGCCATTGTCACTTCGGGATGGCTCGCAGGCTCTGCAGCGTCAAATATCACACAGCGGCTTTATATCATGAACCCAGAAAATTATTAAAAAACGTAGACCAATGCAAAGTAAGTACCGCCAAAGAAATGAAGTACCGACAATGAAAAAAAAACAATTAAAAGAGTACTTTGGTTTTTTCTTCGTTTGAATGCGATATGTTTAGAAAAGCAGCAGAAAGAGGCCACTTTGTTGAAACTAACGACCCCTTTGTCTTGGAATGAATCATCGCGATTGGGGCATTCCGTTTATTTTTCATTAAAAAAAATCTATACAACCGAGAACGAAAGCAGTTCGTGTCTCTGTAAGTGTATAAGAGGAATTACGTCAGAGAATCGGGGTCACATGTTCTCTTTCGCACCAGAAAGCTTTCGAACTTTGTCATGAATGCGTAGCTTGTAGTATGGCTCTGCTAACTGTCTTTTGTAAGCGCACGTGCGGCTGCTTGCCGTAGAGCCATTGGTAAGAATCTGCAGAACAATAATCATGAAAAAACGAACTCTGCCCTGGACGTCATGAGAAAATTGACCATTTCAAAAAAGCAACCATAGCATAGTGGATGGCATATGCTTCTTAATATATTGATTCATCGCCACCGCAGCAATCCTGATTGTTACACGCGCACAATAAAGCAATGTTAAGGTATCGCCTGTATCAAGCGCGCCGTACATAGAGCGGCCTCCGAAGAATGTGACGCATTGTGCTGAGTTCTGACGCAAACAGTATTTCACGAATTTCGAGGACCAAGTCATACCATAGAGTTAATTACAGTGAGGCTCGACACGGGATGTTTTATATTCACGTTCAGAGTTGCCAGATGCTACCCAGCCAGCGAGCAAATAAACACAGCAAAAGCCAAAAAAAAAGAAAAAAAGAGACGAATCTTTCGCGAAGGAGCCCGAAAGAAGTGGAAAATTTAACGAATGTTCCCATTCTTAAAATTGTTTTTTTAATTATAACGAAAAACTCTCACTCAAATACAAAGGGGAGTTGAAGATATCACTTTAATTATTCTGTACAGCGAGAATACGCGCAACTATGAACGAAAGCACATATTTACTTTTTAACATCGTCATTGAGTGCACGATTGCCAATACATGATTAACATCACTTTTTGATTTCCTTAACGTATGTTTGACTTCAACACTGAACTACTCAAGGTAATCGACAAACGCGCTATTGGTGAACGTGATTATCACTAAAATAACTATATTTTCTGGAAAAATGGAAATAAACCAAAAAAACACGACAAGCGGCTGGAAAATTCTACTCCGGGAAAAAAGCCCAAATCCGCTTGTTATAAACGGGACTGGCAACTCTGTGGATCACGTTTAAAATGGTTACCGTACATGTTGATACGAATGAACACGGTACACGGAATTGATCTAGTTAAACTGGTTAAGTGGACGACTATTCTGCATAGTTGTTTAGGCTGGTAGATTAGTTAAGTGCTATGCTGTGCTATGCTATGCTATGCTTTACCGTGTCCTATCCCCTTTCCCGTCCTCCTCACCCTCATCACCTCACTATCACCCTATCTCCTCCTCATCTTTGACTTGAGGCAGCGATTGCACTGGGCCAGTTTTCTT
>JALIZH010026129.1:0-72828 GCA_030522465.1 Rhipicephalus appendiculatus
ATACAGTCATGTTATGCCATACCAAATTTCGTATAAATCCCATTAACGATACGGCCAGGAGAGCACAAAGTCGTAGGTGGCTAGATAGATAGCTAGATCAACGCCTCCTCTATTTTGAGATGCCTGCTGCGTCGCCCGCTCCCCCATTGTGCTTCCTTCGACGCGACCGTTTGTCGGGTCGACCACAAGGTGGCGCCAGGTTCTGACACTACCTGTTCAGTCAGGGGTGCACTTTCGCGGCAGGGTAGAAAGCGCGGAAAGCCCGTATTTGCCAGCTTTCTTTTTTTTTTATTGTATCTGCGAGGTCACCTGCATAACTTGAGTATATTTTCGGCTCGAAAATGCATAAAGCGGAGGCATCCAAGAATGCAATAAACAAAAACATCGGGATGAGGGCAGGAAAGAACCAGTATGATGAATTTATTCAATTCAATTTATTGATTTTCATTTATTTATTTATAAATACTGCAATCTTCTACAAGATCTTGGCAGTGTGGTACTACACATATATAAGTGCATAAAAATAGAAAAATAAGAAGGGAAAACAATCAATGTGTTTGCACATGCGCTTAAAAGAACAAAACAAACAGGCAAGTGACATTATTACAACATTCTTAAAATCAAAGAGACAATGAGTTAGCATGAATAAAAAAGAAAAAAAAAAGAAGAAACGCCCGAAAAACATCTCAGCCAGACAAGAAAATGCTTCCTACTTGCTACTTCCTACTAAGCATGGTACACAACCATCATCACTTGTACATACACTCTTGAAATGATCATTAAAAGCAACACACACACTTTCACCGTGTACGAAAGTGGTGTCAGAAGAAGAAGAAGCCGTCGTCACAACCCTTCAGAACCTCTCGGAATCATAAAGAGTAGGCTACCATCTAAAATTGTGCGCATTCTAAACAAATGAAAATTGAGCACTGTACCCAAAACAAACAAACATGGACTTGCAGAGAAGAAACTTAATGAAACACTATTCATAAAAAAAAAAGTTTAAAAAAAGCAGAAGCATCACTTTCATACAATGAGCACTGAACACAAAACAAACATATCGGCTTGTAGGAAAGGCACTGTTGATGACGCACATTTGCACGCATAAAAAAACCGGCAGATCCCACGTACTGTGGGAATCGATATGATGCGAAGCAGCCAGCAAGGAGTAAATCATGCTGTACATAATATGCATATCATTATTTACATGTTAGGACCTGTCATTTGTGTTCTTCATACAGTCACGTCCCGCAATACAGATTTTGGCGTATATCAAGCTAGCGAAGTGGACGCAAGCGCACCATGAGCGTGGCATGTAAATGGCGTTGTAGATTACATGCGTGCCAAGATTTTCGTGTTACCACCTGCCACTTATGTTCGCTTAATTTCTTACCTCGAATCGCACCGAGACGCGAGACCAATCTGCCACCGTTTCGCATGCGTTCGTATTCCCCGCGCTCTGCGCATCATGCAGACGCCATCCGCGTTCCAGCGTTTAAATTGACGGACACTTTGTCAATTCCAAAGTGTGTCCCTCGAACGCCTGTACCCACTGAGACGGGGTCCGTAAGAATGGAACGTGATGCACGCGTCTCCTTCCTTGCATGATTAGAGACGCTGGGCCCAGCGACGCTACGCAAGCAAAGCGCGAGCGCTGTAGAGTCCAACGCCACCGGCGTCCGTTTGAGCGCCCCCAGCGCCCATTGGCACCGTGCCGGGGCACGGCTGGAGGGACGGACGTGAGCATGAGACATTAAACGCATTCGCCTTAAAAATTTCGTGTATATCAAGCTGGCGAAACGGCTACGAGAGTGTCATGAGCGTGGCATGCAAGTCATGTCACTCATGACATGTTATTATTTCCAAATGAGCACTTGGCATTTATGTTCGTCATACAGTCACGTGACGCAATACCACATTTGGTGTATATCAAGCTAGCGAAACGGCCGCGGGAGTGCCATGAGCGTAGCATGCAAGTCATGTTTCACATGACATGTCATGGTTTTCATATTACCACTTGTCATTTATGCTCGCCATACAGTCACGTCCCTCAAAGTTCGTGTATATTAAGCTTGCGAAACGGCCCCGAGAACGTCATGAGCGTGGTATGCAAGTCATGTTGCACATGACATGTCATGATTTCCATATTACCACTTGGGATTTATGTTCGTCATACAGTCACGTCACGCAATACCAAATTTGGCGTGTATCAAGCTAGCGAAACGGCCGTCAGCGCGCCATGAGCGTGGCAGGTAAATCATGTTGTACATGACATGCCTGTCATGATTTTCATATTACCACCGGTCATTTATGTTGGTCATGCAGAAATGTCGCATCGTACCAATTTTTTGATATATCAAATTAAGGAAACGGCCTCAAGAGCACTATGGCCATGGCGTGTAAATCATACTTTTCATGACAAGTTAGTCATGATTTTCATTATATGACCAGTCATTCATGTTAGTCACACAGTCATGTTATGCCATACCAAATTTGGTATAAATCCCATGAACGATATGACCAGGAGAGCCCAAAGTCGTAGGCGGCTAGATAGATAGATAGATAGATAGATACGCTCAAAGTCGCCGAAGTTCGCTAAGAAATGCTTCGCATTTAAAAAAAGCAAAGCGAGAAACCAGATGCATCACTCCATGCAAACGATTCAAAGTTTAAGCACTTTGCGCGACAGTGGCTTTTTTTTATATAATTTGGCCACTGCATTTCGGTCAGTGAGGTCCAACGCATGGTTAGAAAGCAATGGTTTCATAAATTTCTTGCAGATCAATTCCACAAAACTTCTTCTGCGGCTTTCATCACACTGATCACATTGCAACACAGGTAAATTTGTCACAACATTGACACCGTGCTTCATGCATTCCTCAAGGGGCTTTCGCAAAGATTTGCGGTCAGACAGCATAATGTCTACATACCGCTTAAGAGCATGCAGAACTCTGATGAGCTGCTATGTAGGATAGAACAGACCACCTCTGTCTTGGTGTGCGATCAGCCCACCCATACCAAAGTCCCCTTTCGGCTTCTGGACTAGAGATACGCAACTGTCACACACAGTTTTTTCGCTCACTACACGAGATATGTATCCAGCGACAAGTGCAATGGCAGCCATGTGTGGAGTAGGTAGGAAGCTGCTTGTCGACATGCACAGTTCTCGAAGTGCTTGCTGAGCAAGCTTGACATTTATAGGTACAGTGACTGTGCTGTCATCCACTTGAGCGACAGTTACTGCTCGTGAAGAGCAGAATGATGCAGAGCTGATCACGTTACTTTTCTGTGATGCTGCAACAATTCCCGTTATCAGCATCTTCTCTACCCCACAAAGGGCACTTCGCACATCCATGACGTCGTTGCAGCCAGCCGTTCGTCTCAAAAATCCAAAAAAGGATTCTATTGGGTCACTAGAAAACTTTCTTGTGACAACAAACTGAAAGTTGCACTCATTCAAAAGAAATCTTATGCACTGTACATTTGAGACGGTTGTAAACACTAGTGCATGGTATGTTTCCTTGCTTAAAAAGTTCTCTTGTAAGCTGGCTTCCTTCAAGTCTTCCACATACTCCAAAAAAAATAAGTTCAAGCCAGTGCAGCCTTACATCTTCGGTGTCAGAAAATTCCTTTGTATCAGGATTGTTTTGGTGAATGTGCTGTTGGCAATTGCTGACATCCATCAACATAAACCACCTGTACATATTCAACATGAATTCCACGGTCGGACCTACATTTGCGAACTTTAGATCACAAGTGTGACCTGCCTGATCCTTCATGAAGTGCAACGCAGCTGTGACCGGGGGCGAGAGCACTTGGACGGCTGTCCTCACTCCCATTTTTTCAATGTTCGTAGGAAAGATGTGCTTCCTAGTAAGAAAGCGAACTGGCTTCACTGTGGAGCCTTGCTGCATCTTGTATAAGTCCTTAAGATATACAGAAGAGATTTCTTTATTCCCACCCATTTCTTTGGAAAGGAACTGCGACCGGACATTCTTGATTATATGGCTTTGGTCAAAAGCCAGAAACAGTTCCCTCGAAGCATCAGTTGGGTGGGGTATCCGGGTTCGCAGTTGTCCTTGTGACAGAATTTCCATAGCGAGAACGTTTATCTTGTGGTTGTCTGTCACTAACCGCACAATGCGGTATCCCACTTCCTCAGTTTTTCTTATGATGAGCTTTATTGCCTTAGCAAGTAGCTCACCTGAACATCCTTTAGTAAAGAAGTAGTCTACGGGAATTTTAAACCTGCCATGCAGACCACAAAGCAGAAAACATAAAGGGAGTTCGCAAGCTGACTTTTTTCCGACGTAGGCAAAACGTGGTTTAGGTCAGCACCTAAGTCAACATCTCCCAGAAATGCATCCCTCTGCTTATTATATTGAAGTTTTTGTCGGATACGCATCTCATCCACGACGAGGCTGCAGTGCTTTGACTGCGGAGATGTGAGGCACTCCAGCTCAGCACTCAGCCGTGCCTTCACCAAATCACTGAATCCGACCTCACCTACTGAATTTCCCAGGTACTTCTGCAGGGTGGCTCGACAGGGAAGGGCAAGCAGCTTCTCAGTCCTAATGTGCTCATAGGCTTTTGCTGATAGGTGCCGTAATATAGTGCACTGTCTGACTGTTGCTTCAGACCATGTCGGCTTTTTTTGCCTTGTAGTTGATCACTTGATCTAAGATTAGCTTGGCCTTGGTGCTTGGCAGTTCTGAGTCTTCAACAACTTGCCGAAACTTGTTTACATGGCACTCGTCTTTCAGGCGATCAAGCTCTTTCTTATAGCTATCTACAGTGAGGCGCAACCTTTCATTTTGTGCCTTCAAACTTTTCTCTTTCTCGCGCCACTTCTTTTTTTGCAAGTAGGCAGCTGACGAGTTTGATCCGTTCGTTTGTGTGCCAAAAGACCTCATAGCGCGCGCCGTAGGCGCAAGAAGTGGCACATGGCTGGCTTCAGGCGGTTGAGGATCTTCTAAGAACTCATTTGTGGCGCTGGAAACGCCGCATCGCGCAGTCACTACCTCTGCTGCTGCTGTGTCAGGTGCAGATGCATCCAAGCAATCCACAGTCGCACTGTCCGCAACACATGGTTCTGTACAGAGTTCTACATCAGTAGCGCGAACATATGCTCTAGGTGTAGCTGTCTTTACCGGCGATGGTTCGCGCTTGCGTTTAGTGATGCTCGTGTCACTCCGCGGCCTTGGTGGCATTGGCCGGAGGTACGACGGATATGATGGAAAAACGCTGGGCACGCTACCTTGCTTCAACATGCGCCTCTTGGTGTCTCCTCGGAAGTCGCTTTCGAGGAAGTGGAAGACTGCAGACAGCAGAATAGTTCGACGTTGAATTTGGCTGCCAGTTTTTCCTGGATATCACTTTGAGCCATTGTTCTCTCAGCGTTGTCTCCACGGGGATCTCGTGAAACGACACGCCGGGTTGCTTCTTACGTTGCCTCGACGTGCAAAAGGGCACGCAGCAATAACGCATGTTCCGTAACCACGCGGCGTGCAGTAAAAACACAAAGAAGCACACCAGCACTTGTAAGTACACCGACAGACACGCCGAGAGAGCAGCAACGTCGGCAACGTACTTCACTAGTACTGGCGCCGGTGCATTGGCCGGTAGTGTAGGTAGTGTCAGAAGGTTGCGCCACCCCTGCGGGAGCCAAGCGCGTGAAAACGGGAAAACAGGAGAGGGTTTGGCGGGCGCGCCAGCGGCCACGCAGCAGGCATCTCGAAATAGAGGAGGCGTTGGCTAGATAGATAGATAGATACTCTCAAAGTCGCCGAAATTCGCGAAGAAATGCTTCGCATTTAAAACTCGCAGCGTGCGCGTTAACTAAAAGCGGACTTCGGGTCTCAGTGTCCAGTCGGAGTCTTCTGTCTATCATGGCCCATTAGCAGCGATTTGCATGTTCCAGTAGGAAACACCGCTCCATCACTGCGTGCTTTGCGCCTCCCCAGTTTTCTCTCCTTCGCAACGTTGCGATGAGCGCCAGCGTCAACGCCGCCGCCACTGTAAGCGTTAGCGCCCGCTGCTTCGCATCTACACTTAGTTCCCTTTAGCGGGAGATGGTGTAATTTTTTAGGCACTAAGATACGCTATTAGATTAGAAGTTCAATCCGTTGGTGGTGGTGGTGATGGTGTGCTTCCTGGCCACCATAACTGCGCATGTTAAAACACTCCCCACGCACCTCCTCTCCTACGCCCCCCTCTCTCTCCCCTAGGTATCCCTCACCGCGGCGACCACAACCTCACTGTGCATGCGCGACCCCTCGCCCTCTCTCCTCTAGGCATCCCTCCCGCGGCGGTTACAACCCCATTGCGCATGGGCGTGCCATCCCCCCCTCTCTCCTTCGCTCCCCCCCCTCCGGCGGTGGTTTCTGTGTGCTAACTGCGTATGCGCACTCTCCACACACCTCCTCTCCTCATAGCTCGGCACACTCACTTATGAGTGCACTCAACTCACACTCACTCACACTCATTTGAACGTGGTGAGTTGAGTATGAGTGAGTACTCATGCGTGTGAGTGACGTGAGTGTGAACGTGAGTGAGAACTCACGAGTGTGAGTGGTCGTGAGTGTGAACGTGAGTGAGTACTCATGAGTGTGAGTGGACGTGAGTGTGAACGTGAGTGAGTGCGAAGGCTGAAAAAATTGTGGTGAGTGAGTTTGAGTGAGTACTCCCTTAAAGTGCCGAAATATGGAGCTCGGCACACTCACTCATGAGTGCACTCAACTCACACTCACTCACACTCATTTGAACGTGGTGAGTTGAGTATGAGTGAGTACTCATGAGTGTGAGTGGACGTGAGTGTGAACGTGAGTGAGAACTCATGAGTGTGAGTGGTCGTGAGTGTGAACGTGAGTGAGTACTCATGAGTGTGAGTGGACGTGAGTGTGAATGTGAGCGAGTGCGAAGGCTGAAAAAAATTGTGGTGAGTTTGAGTGAGTACTCCCTTAAAGTGCCGACCTATGCCTCTCCTACGCTCACCCTGGCTCTCTCCTCTAGGCATCCCTGACCGGCGACTACACCCCCACTGTGCATGCGCGTCCCCTCCCCCCTCTCTCTCCTCTCCTACGCTCCCCCCTCTCTCCTCTAGGCATCCCTCCCGCGGCGGTTACACCCCCCCATTGCACATGGGCGTCCCCTTCCCCTGTTTCCTACGCTCCCCCCCCACCGGTGGTGGTAGTGGTGTGCTAACTGCGCATGCGCAAACACTCTCCGCACACCTCCTCTCCTACGCTGCCCTTCTCTCTACTCTAGGCATCCCTGCCCGGCGACCATACCCCCCACTGCGCATGCGCGTCCCCTCCCCCTCTCTCCTCTCCTACGCTCCCCCCCTCTCTCTCTCCTCTAGGCATCCCTCCCGTGGTGTTTACATCCCCATCGCGCATGCGCGTCCCCCTTCCCCCTCGCTCTCCTCTCCTATGCTCCCCCCCCTCTCTCTCGTTCAGTGTGGCGGCACATGCGCTTGAGGAAGTTCGATTCGGGGCCTTGTCGAGTTGTGCCGCCTATCTTCGTGGTATATAGCTTGTAATGGCAATTCTGAGCAGACAGACTCAACAAATGTATCTAGGCCCAAGGGGCGCGCCATATTACACTGTGCCATGTGGTATCTGTATGTATATATAGGGTTATATAGTTACGTATCTGCATATTTAGATGAGAAGCATCTTATGGCGAAGCTTAATCCGGTGGTGGTGGTGGTGTGCCGGCGTGACCACCCTTACTGCGCATGCGCAAACCTTTCAAGAAAATAATAATAAAAAACCTCCTCTCCCCCTCTCTCTCCTCTAGGCATCCCTCCCCGCGGCAACTACACCCTCACTGCGCATGCGCCTCCCCTCCTCTCTCCCCTCTTACTCTCCCCCCCTCTCTCCTCTACGCATCCCTGCCCACGGCGTTCACTCCCACTGCGCATGCGTGTCACCTCCTCTCTCTCCTCTCCTACGCTCCCCCTGTCTCGCCTCGCGACGCCGACGCAGGCAGCGTCTGCTAGCGAGTTTATTCATTGAAAAAAACCGGCAGATCCCACGTACTGTGGGAATCGATATGATGCGAAGCAGCCAGCAAGGAGTAAATCATGCTGTACATAATATGCATATCATTATTTACATGTTAGGACCTGTCATTTGTGTTCTTCATACAGTCACGTCCCGCAATACAGATTTTGGCGTATATCAAGCTAGCGAAGTGGACGCAAGCGCACCATGAGCGTGGCATGTAAATGGCGTTGTAGATTACATGCGTGCCAAGATTTTCGTGTTACCACCTGCCACTTATGTTCGCTTAATTTCTTACCTCGAATCGCACCGAGACGCGAGACCAATCTGCCACCGTTTCGCATGCGTTCGTATTCCCGCGCTCTGCGCATCATGCGAACGCCATCCGCGTTCCAGCGTTTAAATTGACGGACACTTTGTCAATTCCAAAGTGTGTCCCTCGAACGCCTGTACCCACTGAGACGGGGTCCGTAAGAATGGAACGTGATGCACGCGTCTCCTTCCTTGCATGATTAGAGACGCTGGGCCCAGCGACGCTACGCAAGCAAAGCGCGAGCGCTGTAGAGTCCAACGCCACCGGCGTCCGTTTGAGCGCCCCAGCGCCCATTGGCACCGTGCCGGGGCACGGCTGGAGGGACGGACGTGAGCATGAGACATTAAACGCATTCGCCTTAAAAATTTCGTGTATATCAAGCTGGCGAAACGGCTACGAGAGTGTCATGAGCGTGGCATGCAAGTCATGTCACTCATGACATGTTATTATTTCCAAATGAGCACTTGGCATTTATGTTCGTCATACAGTCACGTGACGCAATACCACATTTGGTGTATATCAAGCTAGCGAAACGGCCGCGGGAGTGCCATGAGCGTAGCATGCAAGTCATGTTTCACATGACATGTCATGGTTTTCATATTACCACTTGTCATTTATGCTCGCCATACAGTCACGTCCCTCAAAGTTCGTGTATATTAAGCTTGCGAAACGGCCCCGAGAACGTCATGAGCGTGGTATGCAAGTCATGTTGCACATGACATGTCATGATTTCCATATTACCACTTGGGATTTATGTTCGTCATACAGTCACGTCACGCAATACCAAATTTGGCGTGTATCAAGCTAGCGAAACGGCCGTCAGCGCGCCATGAGCGTGGCAGGTAAATCATGTTGTACATGACATGCCTGTCATGATTTTCATATTACCACCGGTCATTTATGTTGGTCATGCAGAAATGTCGCATCGTACCAATTTTTTGATATATCAAATTAAGGAAACGGCCTCAAGAGCACTATGGCCATGGCGTGTAAATCATACTTTTCATGACAAGTTAGTCATGATTTTCATTATATGACCAGTCATTCATGTTAGTCACACAGTCATGTTATGCCATACCAAATTTGGTATAAATCCCATGAACGATATGACCAGGAGAGCCCAAAGTCGTAGGCGGCTAGATAGATAGATAGATAGATAGATACGCTCAAAGTCGCCGAAGTTCGCTAAGAAATGCTTCGCATTTAAAAAAAACGACTGCTCGCGCTGCACAACCGTTGACTGGCCACCCCGTATATATTCGCCTCGTGTGCGACCGATGGCGGCGCTGCGAACGGCGCTCCGGTGACGCAAGGGTGGGGATCCGGCTTTTGTCGTCTGCTACGTTCTGGCTAAAACAGCAGCATTTTCGTTATTGTTCGCTCGGCGTCGCACAGCGTTCCTCGACTACTAGCTGCATTTTCTTCTAATGATATTTTTTTTAGTTGAGTGCTAGCATTACAGGAGGTTTAGAAACGTTAACATTTAACATATCTTCTGCACACCCGCTAGCCATCGCGGTCAGGTTCATGCCCCCGAGTTCGTAGCGTCACTCACTGGGCTGGATGGCGTTGAAACAGCTTACGTGAAAGCGTGAACGCCCCCGCCAAGTGAGTTAAAGAGAGTCTAAGCTGCTTTGGAATCGAAGCTCGATCAATTTTGCGGCTTATTCGCAAAAATCAGCATTCTGTAAACAGCTTTAGTTGAGCCAATTGTAGTCATGTGGACTTGTGCACATTCGACGTTGGCCGGAAAAATGAAATCGATAACTTCATCGACCAGCGGGTCATTACGGACCACTAGCATAGATTGGGCCAGCTGAATGCAAATAAGATCGCCCCGAATGAAACGCCAGCAGTGGTGCGCATAGTACAGTTCTACCCTTATGATTAGATATAGATAGATACGCTCATGTGGTTTCCCGCTCGTGAGCCACATTGACGATTTCGATCGCGCCCGCACTGCCTAATAGACTGTGCGGGCCCCTCAGTGGTGATGACAGGATGGCGCGCACTATACAGTTTCTAATGCTTGGGCAACGCGATCCGCTGTTCGTGTTTCATTTGACACCTTAATGAGCACTGACAAGTGGGCGAATTGCCACCGATACCAATAGTTTGACACCGATAGTTCACCTTGGTAAACAGTAGGAAATTTCGGCGAATGTGTCCAGGAAGAGGAGAAAAAGAGCTCTTTCCCATCATTCGTTTGGCCCCTTTGGCTGGTTATTGCTATTCTTTAGCTTGCTGTAACAAGAATGAGTATTTTAAGGTAAAAGCCTTACATTCCTCATCACTCGGAACAGTAGCGCAAAAAATACACAAGGGACGACAGAGCAGACGGGACACAGCGCTATGTCCCGTCTGCTCTGTCGTCCCTTGTGTATTTTTTGCGCTACTGTTCCGAGTTATGCACTACCAACTAGCCCACCAGTCTGTACTTTTAAATTCCTCATCAAACGCGAAAATTGACCGTCCGCGTCCCGCGTCGCCAGCGTCAACACGAGTGATGCGAAAATTTATCACATGATTACGTCATCATGACATCACAAACCGCCAGAATTTGTGACGTCATAACGTCATGTCCCATGATGACGTTGTCATATGACACCGTCGCTTTGCATTGCCTCAGTGATCGGTGGGCCGATCTCGGAGGAGATGCAAACCCAGGTGATGTGTAGAAAGCTTGCAATGCCTCCGATCCAGAAGGCTGTGCAAAACCACGTTACGTCCAGAAAGCATTTGCAGGGGTCGGCGAAGGAACAATACATCGACTGAAGAAAACAGATGGCTTTCACCTTCGAGTCATCTTAGGCAAATGCATAAGGAACCCTAGTCTTTTTAGTACAGTGATCGCACCAAGCCCTATCAGCAGTCGACTGTTGAGACTGATTTACAGTACTGTATTGCAAATACATCTTACGACTTTCGATGCGAAAGCTTTGTACTTATCTACGTTAGTATGATTACACTAATTCTGTTCAGCATACTTTCAGACCACCGTGAACGAGTGAACAAACGTCGATTTATTAACGTAAGGATTAAAATATGTTGAAAAAGCCGGCAGATCCCCCCGCACTGTGGGAATCGATGTAATGCGTAGCAGCCAGGAAGGAGCAAATCCTGCTTTACAAAATTTGCATGTCATGTTTGACATGTTAGGACCTGTCATTTATGTTCGTCATACAGTCACATCGCGCAATACCAATTTTGGTGTATATCAAGCTTGCGAACTGGACGCAAGCGCACCATGAGCGTGGCATGTAAATGGGGTTGTAGATGGCACGCATGGCAAGATTTTCATGTTACCACCTGCCACTTATGTTCGTCATACAGTCACGTCACTCAATCCCAATCTTGGTGTATATCAAGCTAACGAAACGGCCGCGAGCGCGCCATGAGCGTGGAATGCAAATCATGTCACTCATGACATGTCATGATTTCCATATTACCACTTGTCATTTATGTTCGTCATACAGTCACGACACTCAATACCAAGTTTGGTGTATATCAAGTTAACGAAACGGCCGCGAGCGCGCCATGAGCTTGGCATGCAAGTGATGTCGCACATGACAAGTCATGATTTTCATATTACCACTTGTCATTTATGTTCGTCATACAGTCACGTCACTCAATACCAAGTTTGGTGTATATAAAGCTAACGAAACGGCCGCGAGCGCGCCATGAGCGTGGTATGCAAGTCATGTCGCACATGACAAGTCATTATTTGCATATTACCACCTGTCATTTATGTTCGTGATGCAGTCACGTCACTCAATCCCAAATTTGGTGTATATCAAGCTAACGAAACGGCAGCATTATCAACAATCACGAGCAGGACACGTCGTGTTTGACTCAATCACGTTTGTTATGACAGCGCACATATTTTTATTACAGAATTTGACTACCAAACGAGGCAGAAGTTCAGAGGAACAGAGAGGCTTGAAGCGATGAGAAGTTCTTCAACTGAAAACAGTGTTTCGGCAAGTTTAATTGTCTTCGTCAGGGCAGCAGCGTTGCCTTGACGAAGAAAAGTTCTCTTGTCAAAACGTTGGCTCCAGCGACATTTCCCCTAACGATTTCTAGAAGCATTCAGTCCATCACATGTATTTCAGTGACAGTATTAGGAGTGAAGAACCACAAAGCTTCAAACTGGCTACATGAATTTCATGAACAGGAAGGAGCCTAAAATCGCTTCACATCATTTGAGCTACACGCCAAAAAGTAAAAGATGAAAAGCTATGTATAGCCGAGCGAACACCCATTCAAGCCTTTCATTAAACGTATTTTGCCGACACCGCGTAGGCTGTCGTCTTGACCATTAGTCTAGCGACACTGCGCTTATGTCAGTACAGTCAGGCTTTCAGAGAACTGGGTTTACTCATTTACTCATGCAAAATTAATACCTGCTGAAATAATGGGCCCGAATACTTGTGCTCACCCGTGCGGCCTGTTGTCCCCTGGTCTTCCCTGCTCTGGGGCCTGGTCCCGCCTCCCGTCTTCCAGACACCTCCATCCAGCCCAACCCACCTGGTTGTGGTCCGCCCACTCAAGCTTTGGCTCAGGCCTGAGCGTGGTCGCTCCGGTTGCCGTTCCTGCCTGCCTGCTGCTCCAGTCTGCCGTTTCCGCAAGCCCTAGTCCCAGCGACTTCCAGCGGCTGGCTGCTGCACGCAACCTGCAGCCACGCTTCGTACGTTCCCGGCTTCATTCACGGGTGCACCTCAAGCGAGCTGGCTGCCACTCGTTGTGCAGACTTGCGCCGCTCCTCCTGGGCTGCGGACCTCCTTCCTGGCAGTGGGCTCTCTATGGTGTGGTGGAACTTCCGGGGGGGACCTTTGTGCGACCAATGCCTACCATGGACTCGTGCCAACGAGAGCGTCAACTTCGCCTCCCCGTGCTGTGCGGCACGGTTCTTCGGTCCTGGCCTTCTTGAAGACGACGTCACTGTTTTGGACATTGCCTCGTTGGCCAGCCCCCTTGCGGCTGAGCTGACCTTGCCACTTGGCCTTGGACAGCGACTTTCACAGGCTGGCCTCGGTCTTTAGAAGAGGGCAATGTGGGAATCGAGCGCGCCATCCCACTGGGCGCATCGCTCCCCCGCTAGCGCGTGCGCCGGCCCCGCGTGGCTCAGGCGGACGACATGCTAGAACATGCCACTGTGCACGCCGGCTCTCATTGGCCACCAGTGACATCCCCCTTTCCACAAGAGGTCTGTCAGGCACTTGGTCGCCGCGGGAGAGATGCTCGCACGCCTGCAGCGAAGAAATCAAGCTCTGCCTTTGCGGGTGACTTCTTGTTGGCGCGCTTCGGTGGTTTCCCCTTTGTGTGGTAACCGTAGCGCTGTAGGCAGGTGTACTCGATCGGTCTTGCGGAGTTACCCTAACGGCCCGCAATCCCGTGATTGTCGCACTGTGCTGAATCTTGGGTTAATAAACCCGTGTTTGTTGACGAACTGCCTCGAGTGCCATGTCTGCGCCGTGTCGGAGAGTCGACGAACCCGGCCGTAGCGTCTTTTTTCGTGACCGCAGTGGAGAACGTCCCGTCCCTTCCCGGTCGCTTCGTAGGCTAAGCTTCTCTAGCAAACCTATCTCCACAGGTTCTAGTATCCGGACGGTGGAATTTTCATACTGACGTAATTTCAAATTGCGGTTATAGAATCGAAGAAAACATACCCAGAGGAGTAATGAAGAATTCCTAAGGCAATTGCTGCCTCTTATGCTTTCAGGGTTTCGGTCACGTTTGAGATCGACGCACCGTCCATCGTGCTTTGGAATCAGCCTACAGCTGCTAATGTTAAATCTAGATAGATTGAATGTTCCGCCGCGTGTGCGTAGACTGCCGGAGTATTACGAGGGGACTTCTTCTGCCGAGATATGGCTCTAGCTTCCCATCTGACGGGGGGGAGCGCAGTGGGAGTGTGGACGCCGCGGGCAGGGGATGCCTAGAGGAGAGAGGGGGGAGGATAGCAGAGGAGAGAGAGGGGGGGACACGCATGCGCAGTGGGAGTGTGGACGCCGCGGGCAGGGATGCCTAGAAGAGAGAGGGGGCTAGCGAGTTTCTTGGTTGAAAAAACCGACTGCTCGAGCTGCACAACCGTTCACTGGCCACCTCGTATATATGGCACTGGATCTTGACCTGCAAGGTGGTGCCGGTGGGAGATTTCTCCTGTGCGTTGTTGAACAATAAAAATTCGCAGAGTTCGCGTTAACTAAAAGTGGTCTGCGGGTCTCTGTGTCCAGTCGGAGTCTTCTGTCTCTCATTGCCCATTAGCAGCGATTGGCATGTTCCAGTAGGAAACACCGCTCCATCACTGCGTGCGTTGCGCCTCCCCAGTTTTCTCTTCTGCGCAACGCTGCGATGAGCGCCAGCGTCAACGCCGCTGCGAGTGTAAGCGTTAGCGCCCGGTGCTTCACATCTATACATGGTTCCCTTCAGCGGGAGATGGTGTAATTTTTTATTTATTTTTTTTTGAAAGCGTTTGCGCATGCGCAGTAAGGGAGGCCACGCCTCACACCTCCACCACCGGATTAAGCTTCGCCATAAGATGCTCCACATCTAAAAAATGGACGCCTGCCCTCAACTCGATTTTTGGCGGGGTCACCTGACCACGTTTCCCTCGCCCTGTGACGTCGGGTGACTCGCCAATGAAATGGACTTAAAGCTCTTACGTACCGGAAGCTTGCATGCCATATTGCCCGTTAATTCCAACGTATTGAGACGCCGTTGCGAAGGTAATAAAAAATGTGGTGCTTGAAGAGTGAACCGCACGTGCGAAACAAGGCAGCTCGCGAACGCCTCTACAATTTTTTGTAGTTTTAGTGATCTATCTTGTTGCAACGGCGTCTCTGTCAGCACTCTTACATTCAGTTTCTTCAAACAACGGCGCCTGGAGCGTTCCCGGCGCGTTTCCTCCAGTACCGTGGCGTTCTGCGCATTTTTTCGCGGCGCTGCAGTTTTCAAGTTGAAAAGTTCGGATAGCTTTAGTCTATTCTATGTTCTGCGAAAAAGTACTCTAAAGAAAAAAGAAATGCAATAATATTCTTTATTTTGATACAACGCCGCAATTACATCTAACATTACATTTATCCAATCACAGGCCTGCGCCATTCATCGTCATTTCCGCCTGCAGTAGTTCTGGAGAGCGCCACTACGTGTTGATGCGGTCAGCACCGATGGTTTGAAGCGTTAGAGTTCCCCTTTAATATAACAAGCGAAAACCTCTTCGGGAACGCCACCTCGCCGTTTCTTTGATGGTCAGAAGCCCAATTGCACGCGGCGCGTTCGATGGCGTTTGTGAGGGACGCGGTTCTTTTTTTTTAACAGCGTTCATATTGGCACTTTCAACGGGTTCTTTTTTTGACAGCACCAAATTCATTACGCTACTACTCTTGCTTCTTTCGAAAAATAGTGGATGTTTGACCTAAAACGCTCCGAAGATTCAGTCAACGCACTTTCAGCGGCCACCGCGTACCGTTCTTGAGTGGAACAGCAAATTATTGGCACAGAAAACAATATACACATTCAAGGCGTTTCGCATCGTCAACGCATCACCGGCGCTAATGTTGTGGTTACATCTGTTCAGTTGCCATCAAACCACTTTTACCGCTCGGTACTGCCTTGGTAGTCCTAGCAGCATCAAAACAAACGAGCGATCTAAATAGTAGTGAAAAAAGACACCCGATGCTTTGCCCTCAGCGTTAGATGAGACTAAGCGACGACTGATTATAACACTTTGGCAGTGCTGCAAGGTAGTTGTGAGATGGAGTATAGACGATTTTCCGCAGCTGGTTTGTTAATCAAAACTAGATGGCGCCACCACTGCACCGTGGCCGTCTCCTACAGCGGCCGTCTTAATGCCTTGGCCTTTGGTAGCGCTGCTCAATATGTCTGCATCCGCGTCGCGTGGTCTCCTCGGCGTCCCCGTAGCGTCTGCGCGCACGCGAGTAAAAGCGAGCAGACGGCAGCGCCGGAAAAGTCAACATGGCGACACCTGTGAATGCAGTTCCCTTCCGCCTCGAATTTATCACGTCGTCGTTCTGCGCTGTCTGGCCCGTAAGTGCGTAACCTACGCATTTATTTGCTTTATATTTACGTCCTGAAGCTTTCAGAGCAATGTATTCGTCGGCATTTTGCAGCGTTTTCAAGATTCATTCTCAAATTCGCGGAGACAAGGCTTAGCAGGCATG
Source organism: Rhipicephalus appendiculatus (assembly GCA_030522465.1). Classification (NCBI taxonomy): domain Eukaryota; kingdom Metazoa; phylum Arthropoda; class Arachnida; order Ixodida; family Ixodidae; genus Rhipicephalus; species Rhipicephalus appendiculatus. The sequence continues at coordinate 16,503 of JALIZH010026129.1, forward strand.
GCTAAATAAACACAGCTAGTCTCGATAATAAAGACAGAACATACCTGATGCTTTGTCCCCAGCGTGAAATGACACTGAGACGATAGCTGATTTCACCATTTATTTATTGTTGTGAACACAGTGGGAGAGTAGCAAGCGAGAGTTCGGATCGAAGCGGGTGGTCGCGTCTGCATGGGTGCTGCCATGTTGGATTCTAACCCCAGCTGCTGGCGCTTACGGCCACGGCCGTTTCGCTGGCCCAAAGCGTTGGCCGGTGCAACTGGCTGGGGGAAGGCCAGTTACGGTCACGTAATTAAACATGGCAGCGCCCGTGCGCCGCTGCGGAAAATCGTCTATAGGCATAGAGTTTCCTATAAATACACTAGAGGGAACTCTGGCGCTAGTGTCGATGGGAGCTGCAACACACGGCGCTTCAGCCAGCATGGGAATTATGGATAGTACACAAATTTGCCTAGTCTTGCCTAGTCTTCGTTCTTTTGGCTGCGTGTGGCCTGAATCCACTTTGCCGCAATACGAAGTTCTGCAAAGATTTAGCAGATGCGCCTTACCACCTTGACCTTTTTAGGCTCACGAATTCAAATACGCTCACGAAGTTCGCAACGGTACATTCTTTTATCTAGAACAGAACGAAAACGCAACAATAAACAAAGCCACAAGTGCGTTCGAAGCCGGAAGCACGAAGACTAGGCAAATCCGTGTACTACCCATCATTCCCATGGTGGCTGAACGATCGCAGCGCCAGAGTCCCCTCTAGTTAATTTTAGGAAACTCTATGACTATTCGCCTGGTGTGCGACCGATGGCGGCGCTGCGAACGGCGCTCCGGTGACGCAAGGGCGGGGATTCGGCTTTTGTCGTCTGCTACGCTCTGGCTAAAACAGCAGCATTTTCGTTATAGTTCACCTGCGTCGCACGGCGTTCGTCGACTACTAGCTGCATTTTCTTCTAATGATATTTCTTGACATGACTGCTAGCCAGTGGCGTAGGCAGGGGGTGGCACACCGGGCACGTGCCCCCCCCCCCCCCCGAAATTTTTTTTCGCCATGGCATACAGAGCGAAAAATGACCATTTCAAGGAGGTGCCCCTCCCGAAATCAAGGTGGTGCCCCCCCCCCCCCCCGAAAAAAATTTCTGGCTACGCCCCTGCTGCTAGCATTACAGGAGTTTAAGAAACGTTAACATTTAACATATCTTCTGTACACCCACAGCCAACGCGGTCAGGTTCATGCCCTTAATGCCCCCGAGTCCGTAGCGTCACTCATTGGGCTGGATGGCGTTGAAATAGCTTACGTGAAAGCGCGAACGCGCCCGCCAAGTGAGTTAAAGAGAGTCTACGCTGCTTTGAAATTGAAGCGCGATCAATTTTGCGGCTTATTCGCAAAAAATCAGCGTTGTGTAAACAGACTTGAGTTGAACGAAAATTCACGCTCCAGTCTCAATTGTAGTCATGTGGACTTGTGCAGACACGACAGCCGACAACATGAAATCGATAACTTCATCGACCAGCGGGTTATTGCAGACCACTAGCATAGATTGGGCGAGCTGGATGCAAATAAGATCGCTCGGAATGAAACGCCAGCAGTGGTGCGAGTGGTACAGTTCGACCCTTACGATTAGAGATAGATACGCTCATGAGCCGCATTCATGTTTTCGATCGCGCAGTGCTGCCTAATCGACTGTGCGAGACTGTCAGTGGTGATGACAGGATGGCGCGCACTATATTTCTAATGCTTGGGCAACGCGATCCGCTGCAGTGTTCGCGTTTCATTTCACACCGATAGTACAATTTGGTAAACAGTAGGGAAAATCGGCGAATGTGTCCAGGAAGAGGAGAAACAGATCTCTTTCCCACCATTCTTTTGGTCCCCGTGGCTGATTATTGCTATTCTTTACCGTGCTATAACAAGATTTAATATTTTAGGGTGAGAGCCTTAGATTCCTCATCTAATGCGAAAATTGACCGTCGGCGTCCCCCGTCACCAGCGTCAACATGAGTGATGCGAAAATTCATCACATGATGAGGTCATCATGACATCGCAGGCCGCCAAAATTTGTGACGTTACAACGTCACGTCAGATGATTACGTCATCACATCACATCGTCGCTTTGCATTGCCTCCGTGATTGGTGGGCCGATCTCGGAGGCGATGCAAAACCAGGTGATGTGTAGAAAGCTTCAGTGCAAAACCACGTTACGTCCAGAAAGCATGCGGAGGGGGGCGGCGAAGGAACAATACGTCGACTCAAGAAAAAGATGGCTTTCGCCTTCGACACAACTTAGGTAAATGCATAAGAAGCTCGAGTCTTTTAAGTACAGTGATCGCACCAAGCCCTATCAGGAGTCGATCGCTGAGACTGACTTACAGTATTTTATTGTAAATACGTACATCTTCTTACGACTTTCGATGCGAAAGCTTTGTATTTATCAACCTTAGTATGATTACACTAATTCTGTTCAGCATACTTTCAGACCACCATGAACGACTGAACAAACGTGGATTTATTAACGTAAGGATTAAAATATGTTGCAAAAAAGAAAATCATCCGGACAATTTACCAATATTTCATATGACCTTCGTGCATCCCCTTTAGAATCACCCTGTTTATTTCGTGTTTCAATTTAAAGTACTTTCGACGCGCTTACACAGCAGCTGCTAAAGATGTGGATTTAATAAAACGTTGTTGCTGGTAACGCCATTTAATTTATTTGAATGACATCACACGTCGTTTGTGATGCTCCGAACATAAGAATTGAACCGAAGGAGCAGGCTTGGCAACCGAACACGCGCAGCACGCGGTATACATTTATTGCGCTTTAAAGCAGACATGGATGCTGAAGCCCGAACGTTGAAGTCAGTGATCGAAAACGGGCAGGAAAGTCATTTTGAGTGCCACGGCCATAGAACAGTCGCGAAAAGAAAAATTCATCATAGAAGCAGATGTACACATGGATGGCTAGCAGACGACACCAGGAGCAATGGACACAGAACGTGCTCCTGACGGCAACTCCGCTCGATTTCGCTGGGCATTTTGCTTGAAAATTTAGTACAAACTGCTTTATGAACTTGCCCACCAGTGTTTCAATAACTCGAGCGCGATAGACTGGCCGGCAGCGTCGAGCAGCCTTCACGTAGCGAACGCGCGCGCGAAGAGCTGCATGCGAGTCCTCTCCCTGACGTCACACGTGAGAGGGCGCCACTCCAAGATCTCGAGGCGAATAGGCATCTGTGCCCGCGGCGTCCACACTCCCACTGTGCATGCGCGTCCCCCCCTCTCACTCCTCTCCTACGCTCCCCCTCTCTCGCCTCGCGACGCCGACGCAGGCAGCGTCTGCTAGCGAATTTCTTGGTTGAAAAAACCGACTGCTCGCGCTGCAGAACCGTTCACTGGCCACCTGTATATATGGCACTGGATCTTGACCTGCAAGGTGGTGCCGGTGGGAGATTTCTCCTGTGCGTTGTTGAACAATAAAAATTCGCAGCGTGCGCGTTAACTAAAAGCGGACTGCGGGTCTCTGTGTCCAGTCGGAGTCTTCTGTCTGTCATTGCCCATTAGCAGCGATTGGCATGTTCCATTAGGAAACACCGATCCATCACTGCGTGCTTTGCGCCTCCCCAGGTTTCTCTCCTGCGCAACGCTGCGATGAGCGCCAGCGTCAACGCCGCCGCCAGTGTAAGCGTTAGCGCCCGCTGATTCGCATCTACACATGGTTCCCTTTAGCGGGAGATGGTGTAATTTTTTAAAGGGTTTGCGCATGCGCAGTAAGGGTGGTCATGCCGCACACCACCACCACCGGATTAAGCTTCGCCATACGATGCTTCACATCTAAAAATAGCAGGCAAGATCGCGCGCGGGCAACTGGTCACCGTGTAACAAACGAAGCAAGAATCGCAGAGCAAGCAGCCGGCAGCGAACAGACACGGATGGGAATGCGAATCCACCGCCGTTGCGTGGTTGCCCAAGCGCTGCCCAGCAATCCCTCAACACAGCAAGCCGGTACTGTCCACGGAGCCAAAGCCTATGAGCAATGGCGCTCACTCACAGTCGGTCAGAGCCACCGTTGCGGCTACAGTGATTCTTTGCCTGGTTTAGAAATATTGAAGCAAAAAACGCTTCAAAGAAATAAACCGCAATGGAAGCTTTGTAAAATTTCAAGCTCCAGCCATTTCTTTTGAATAAAAGAAAAAAATCACAGAAATGGGCTAAAATTTTTTGTTAGAACGTCCATTTTTTTTCTAAACCAAGGTGAGAGGTCCATACTCCTTGTCGGGCATTGATGACGCGCGCGCTCGCCTTATATCGAAGCTGTCTGAGGTAACGAACCAATGATTTTAAGACGGCTAAAGTGGATGCCGTGTTGGTACATGGTGGACACACATGTTGGTACGACATGGCGCTGTTTTGTTTCCGCGATTTTAAAGCATTGTAAGCGACCCTTATTTTTGAAATAGATGTCTAGTAATGGGATTCGCATTGCAGCGTTCGTGTGATTCATGTATGGCTTGGTTTAACTTGTTAGACACAATATTAATGAGAACTAACAGACAATAATTCCAAGAAAATATAGGGGATGTTATTAGTAGTAAATGTAAGGTAAATGTGAAGAAGGAAAAGTGGACGAAAACATAACTTGCCGTGGGAAGGGACTGAACCTGCGACTTTCGAATAACGCGTCCGATGCTCTACCAACTGACCACGGCGGCCACAACCCTGTCCACTTTATGGGGTGTATATGTGCATTTAAACGTGCGAGTGTCAATCAGCGCCACCAGTAGCCATGATGGCGAGTGTGGAACACTCTTTTTCTGCCTGTTTGACACTCTCCGTCATGGCTACTGGAGCGCGCTGACTGACGCTCCCAAGTTTAAATGCACATATACACCCCATAAAGTGGACAGGGTTGTGGCCGCCGTGGTAGCTCAGTTGGTAGAGCATCGGACGCGTTATTCGAAGATCGCAGATTGGGTCCCCGCCCCCCGGCAAGCTATCTTTTCGTCTACTTTTAAAAACAATAGTCTTTCTTGCGATACTTGAACGCAAACATTTTGGTCTGGCTGTCTGTCCGACGTCCCCTGATTCAGCCACTCGGCCAAAGTTTAACCCGTTTCTGAACGCCCAGCCATCTTGAACTGGTGTTTGCGTTCATACTTGTAAACATATTCGATCAAAAAGCAAATACTACGCATACCCGAGGCGCAACATTAATATGTAAGTGTCAGGTCGTGTGCTCTTTTATTAGAAAATACATAGGTACGCAATTCTAAAGACCCTAGTGTTTTTTAGGCTGCGCTGAAAATGCGACGCTGTGCGCGAACTGCGACGCTTTGCACGAAAAAGCCCTGTGCCGACGATAAGGTGCTGCCGCTGGCCGTCGCCCTTGGTCACGGTGTAATGCCCTTGGTTCAGCACAAGCTCATGTTTTAGGGGCGAAGCTCCTTAGGGTGTGGGTCGTTCCCTCCTCCGTACTTGGTATGTAGCCACCTCTATTTTGTGAAGCGCTCACTAGATCGCAGTAGATGGGGCTAGCGCAGCATATTTGGCAAATTCAAATACGAGATGGCGCTGCGGTGCCGCAGTACGTGAATTGATCAATAGATGGTGCGAAGGCGCTTGCTGCGTTGCAGATGCGTGTCACCGCGGTGGACGTGCTCTGCCTTACCGAGACGTGGAACGCAAGACCATTCATCAAAGGATACGTTCCCATCGTCGCTGCGTTGCAGATGCGTGCTCCAGTGTGATAGCAGACAGCTCTCCCCCTCCTCCCTCACCCTCTCCTCTCCTACGCTTCCCCCCCTCTCTCCTCTCCTACGGTCCCCCCCCTCTCGCCTCGCGACGCCAACGCAGGCAGCGTCTGCTAGCGAGTTTCTTGATTGAAAAAACCGACTGCTCGCGCTGCACAACCGTTCACTGACCATCTCACGTCGTTGATGATGTACTGGGAAGAATTCACGGAAGATTCACGGTTTACCGATGAACCTCCAGAGCTTCGCCCACTCATCATCATTCACCCCGTGGATATACTGTGATTTTTTTCGATGGCGTCCATATCTCGCGCAGCGCCTCCTCTATTTTATCAATGCCAGCTAGATGCAGCCAATTAAACGTAGAGTAGGCGCTGTCTGAGGCAAGGCAAAACATTGTAGTACGATCGGCACGAGACTATCGTCTTTCGACGACATTTGCAGCGAAGAACGCAGATACGCGGTCAATTTTTCGTTCTTCACATTTACATTACATTTACTACTAATAACATCCCGTATACTTTTCTTGGCATTATTGTCTGTTAGTTCTCACTCATATTGTGTCTAACAAGGAAAAACGTGCCCTTAAATTTCCACTTCTTTCCTTGCTTTAACTTTGCGTTTTGTCGCGCTGCCGAGGCATATCTCGGAGGTCACGTAGAAGCGCGTGGTTCCCATTCCAGCTGCTCACAAGAAAACCGTGTGCTTTCTCAATGAACTCATTGAATTGATTTTTATTCATTCTCCTAAAAGTTAATCGACGCTTATCTTAATTAGGCTTACGCTCTTATGTCATATTTATCCAATGAAACTCGCCACTTGAATCAGAGATAGCGAATCTCCAGCAGTTTTATTTTTTAACACACAATTTCGGGATATTCGGAAAACCTGAAGAAAGTGCTCTAGAGGAAGTGTTGGGAGGAGAAACAGTAGTGAGACTCGTTGCTCGGGTGACTAAAACGAGATATTGAGTGGTAGTCGCTGAACAAGGTCAGGTATTTGCGGAAGCTTCAGCACAACCTCCAAAGCGTTTTGATGCGAAGCTCGAAGGTCCTAGCATTGAACGATTCATCACTCGCGAAGAATTTAGTTGTCGAGATGGAGAGAGAGAGTAGTACACCTTTATTTCTGCCCTTCCTCGTAGCATGGAGCTCTTAGCTCAGAGCCCCATTGGCTGGCGGCACTCCACGTGCCCGCTTGAGCAGCCGACGCTTATTCTGCGGCTCTGAGGTGGTCAGTGCAGTCTCGTAGGAGGAATGTGACGGTGAAGAAATTGGAGGGTAGCCCGGTGGGTGTGGCCATTCCCAGGTGCAGTGACGCACTGTGGGTGTCACTCTACAGTAGCGGAAGTGCGATAATGTGTAGGGTGGAAGAGATCAAGTACGAAATGGCATGGAAATGAATTAGTGTGAAGCTGCCGCCGCGCAACAACTTCCTCCTCGGTTGAGTGACTTGTTTGGCGGTGGGAAGTACATACGACTTTGTGTGCATTGTCGTAGCGTTTCAGCGTCGTTTAATGGTTCTGTTGGCGCGTCGTCTGGGATGGCTACACTCTAAGAAATGATGGAGTAAAAAAAGTGTCTTTTTGTCCCACAATAATCGTCATCTATCTTGCGTTCCTGTCCTTGCATTATCGCCGCGCGCCCGGCAGTTTCAGGTCACGAACGACATGCGCGTTATCAGTGTGACATGGCATTCTTGATAGAAAGTGGACAGCGCCGAGTTTTCAAGAAACGAAGCGCAAGCAAGCCGGCTGACGATTATTGTTGTGGGACAAAAATACAGCATTTTTACTCGATCATTTTTTAGAGTGTAGCTCTTCCGATGGCGCCTGGTTTGTGAGTTTTCGAGCTAACGCATTAGCGAGCTTATTGCCGTGGAGAGAGGCGTGTCCAGGTTATCAGATGATACGCACCTTGCGCAACAATGTGGGGTGTAATGATGTCAGGATACGGTGTGAATAAGGAGTCATCATTTCTTTCGCTAAGCTCATGAAAGAGGTTTGCGAATCAGTGATCACAGTGACTCGTTCGTCCAGTGCCGGTATTCTTGAAACGCGTACATTGGCAAGGGCGATAGCACCTTCTTCCACCGTGCCGCTGTCCTCAGAGCGAAACGTAGCCGAAACCCTTACAGAGTATGTTTTAAGTGCGGAACACTTTAGGGAGGCAGGTTGTCGTATGCTGCCGTTTTCGCTTGGCGTAACGCAGGCAAAACCATCTATAGCAGGGGTCTCCAACTCACCTCAGCCAGCGGGCCGCAGTCAAGCACTTTAGTTCCGCAAGGGCCGGCGCAGTGAAGAAGGTACAAAAGCGGGGGGAGGGCGGGGGGGAGGTTTGAACAGTTTGCATGCAAACGTTGCCATTCGAAAGAAAACTGTCCCACATCTCATATGCAAGTCATTTCTGAAGAATATTTAATGCCGGGATTTCAAAATTATGTCGAGATACCGATCTCCAGCATTCACTCAAATCGGGGTGCCGATTCAGAAATATGATTTTTCTTCCACGGTTACGTTTCAAAACAAGGTCAACACATACAATGTCTCACGAAGACAATACCTTAACATGCCTATGTAGCTCACGAACATACTTAAGAAAATAAATACAATGGGGGTCGAAGATGGTCATGTGCGGGCCGCGGGCCGCGTGTTTGAGACCCCCTGATCTCTAGCATAGCCATTTCCAGCCTATTGAGCGCGCGCTCGTACCAAAGAGCGATGCTTGTGCTACCACCTCGCGGTGAAATATAATTAGTGTTAACGTATAACGTCCCAAAACGACGATATGATTATGAGAGACGCTGTGTGGAGAACGCCGGAAATTTCGACCACCTGGGTTTCTTTAACGTGCACCTAAATCCAAATTCATGGGACTCGAGCATTTTCGCCTCCATCGAAAACGTGGCCCCCGCGGCCGGGATTTGATCCCGCGATATGCGGATGAGCAATCGAGTACAACGTCGAGCTGTGTTAAGGCGTTGAGAAGATTGCACTTCTATTAGAAACATGCGTTGTGGGACGGAGGCGTAGCAACGACACGTTGCAGGAGCTAATCGCGGAGGCCACGGTCATGATACATTACTTCACTTTGCCGTCCCCAGACACCGACCCTACCTCAAGAGCACTGTGACAGGAAAGTATGAGATATAAAAGGCGCGTTTGTAAAGAGCCCAGAATGTGTGACCGGGGCGTAGCGGATGGCGTGCCCGGCATCAGTTGTCAACCGAGAGGGTGTGTGTTCGACTCCCGCTAACGGAACTTTTAAATGCGAATGCATTTCATAGTCGGGCTATGTCAGGCATCCGGCGTTGGCGTTGTGCGGCGTTGTCCGCGGAGGAGGAGGAGGAGGATAGGTTGAGGAGGTGTGCGCGCCGGCAGGTGTTAGATGTGAAGCATCTTATAGCGAAGCTTAATCCGGTGGTGGTGGTGTGCGGCGTGACCACCCTTACTGCGCATGCGCAAACCCTTTCAAAAAAATAAAAAACCTCCTCTCTCCCTCTCTCTCCTCCCTAGGCATCCCTCCCCGCGGCAACCACACTCTCACTGCGCATGCGCCTCCCCTCCTCTCTCCCCTGCTACGCTCCCCTCTCTCTCCTCTAGGCATCCCTGCCCGCGCCGTCCACACTCCCACTGCGCATGCGCGTCCCACCTCTCTCTCCTCTCCTACGCTCCCCCTCTCTTCTGTAGGCATCTCTGCCCGCAGCGTCCACACTCCCACTGCGCATGCGCGCCCCCCCTTCTCTTTCTCTCCTCTCCTACGCTCCCCCTCTCCCTCTCTCGACTCGCGACGCCGACACAGGCAGCGTCTGCTAGCGAGTTTGCTAGCAGACGCTGCCTGTGACTGCTAGCGTCTGTTGCTCGCCTAGCAGACTAGCGTCTGCTAGCGAGCAACGTCTGCTAACCGACTGCTCGCGCTGCACAACCGTTCACTGGCCACCCCGTATATATGGCAATAGATCTTGACCTCCAAGGTGGTGCCGGTGGGAGATTTCTCCTGTGCGTTGTTGAACAATAAAAATTCGCAGCGTGCGCCTTAACTAAAAGCGGACTGCGAGTCTCTGTGTCCAGTCGGAGTCTTCTGTCTCTCATTGCACATTAGCAGCGATTGGTATGTTCCAGTAGGAAACACCGCTCCATCGCTGCTTGCTTTACGCATCCCCAGTTTTAAATGCGAATGCATTTCTTAGTCGGGCTATGTCAGGAATCCGGCGTTGGCGTTGTCCGCGGTGGCCTCGGCAGGTGTTATAGTGAGTGGAGAGGAGGAGCGCGCTCGGTGCGTGAGGGCGCTCGCATTGCGGGAGCTCGGCGGAGCTATATATGAAAAAAAAATTTTTTTTAAATAAAAAAAGAAAAAAAAAAGAAAAAAGAAGAAAAGAAAATTAAGAAAAAAATAAAAAAGAAATAAAAAAAAAACAAACAAAAAAAAAGCAAAAAAAAAAAAAAACAGGCGCTGCGCCGTGCTCCCGACCAGGCTGCAGAAATTTGGCGCCTTTTTCCTTCTTCGAACCACAACCACCATATATAAATGGAGTGAAGCGCGCGCGAAATGCATTCGCATTTCCTCACGATTCCCTTCGGGGAGGTGGGGGCATTTTTTTCTTTTATTATTTGGGGGAGGGGCTGCCTGCAAACAGAATTTTATGCGCTACGTAGGTGCGCGCCGGCTCTATGCATTTCGTTATCCTGTACCTGACCGATAGTGAAAGAGTGTATATTCACGACGACACTCAGGATTACGCAAAAAAATAATAAAGAAAGAAAAAGCCAGAGGTAGTAAAAATTCTGCTGAAGCCTCCCACTGCGGTGTGACCCAATATGACATTGTGATTATGGTGCTTCAAACACATTGTTTAGAATAGGAGTACACCTGATCATAAGAAATAATGCCCTTGGTAGGTTTTACGTACCAAAACCACGATGCTGTTACGGGGCATGCTGCAGTGGAGGGCACCGCGTCGAATTTGACCATCTTGTGTAGTTTATCGTGCACTCAGCAATTGGACTGCGCCCGACATGGTGGGCAATCTAACCCGCTTCCTGTGCTTAGCTGTGTGACACCTTACTTCCTAAGTAAGGTGTCACACATCTGGCGTGTGCAAACCGTTGTCAAGGAAACTAACCGTCCTCCTCGCTCTTGGTCAGTCTTCTCACTTGTTTTCATGGAGGCGCGTTGGCGGTTGTGTCGCGCTCGGAGAGTTCGATGATTTAGGAACTACGCCGCGGTGCCTTGGATAAACACGTATGCCGCGTATGCGTGGATGAGCGTGCGGTGCTGCTTTTACGTTTCGCCGCAACCATGAAGTTTGGAGCTGGTCTCGACACGCCGAGACACGCGCTGTATTTCTCCGGCCACGGTGCGCTGGCGTAGCAACGGCACTGCGTCGACACCGGCTGGGAATGGCGGCCGAGAAGACATAGGCCTATCGGATCCATGAATTCAGTCCGACTCTGGGCAGAAGTTGGCGCTGGATTATTTCACAAGTAAGTGATCACACATTATTTTTCCGTACCTGTCGTTTGCGTGAAGCGCATCGCGCTAGTTGGCAACGTGCTCGATCGTGTTGTATATATCGCGCGCACGAAATGCACCGCGAAGGTCGGCTTTGGCGTCGGCTCGCCTGTGCTTTGTGACTGCCTGAAAATTGGCCGCCATTGCCGTCGGCCGCCTGGACGCTCTCGCCGCGGTGATGAGCTGCGGGCTCGCGATATTGGGCAGAGGCCTCGCCGCTGCGGTGCGACTCGTCCAAAACGCATTGCGGTTGCCGTCAACGAGCTCGGTTGTATGTCGCACGCTTGAAATGCACCGGCAGTTGGCGGGTGCTTTAGCTAGCCGACTTCAGCTGTGCTTCGGAGCTCTGTGAACAGTTTTCGCCATTACCGTTGGCTTCCTCGTCAATCGGTCGCAAGCAGCTCAGCGCCGTTCGTGGCGGCGGCCCCCGCGTTCGCTCGTTGTACTCTGCCGCTCGATCCAGGAACTTTGTGAAAATTAGTCGACATTACCGTCGGCTTCCGCGGCGCTCGCTCGAAAGCAGCTCAGTGCCGTTCGTGGCGGCGGTTCCGCGTTCGCTCGCTCCTCTGTTCGAGGTTCGCTGGCGGCAGAAGCTCCGCGTTCGGCCCCGCGTTCGCTTGCTCGAGCTGTATACGACGCCGCTCGCAGAGAACTCACCGACTCGTTGGCGGCTCGGCGGTCGCGGCGCATGATGGCTGCGGCTGCCGCACTTGAGCTATTGCGCTATGTGACTCGAAATGCGTTTTCGAATATGTATGACATCGCGGTGGAAATATTTGCATGCCATATTTTAGACGTGCGTATTTATTTCACCTTGCACGTATTTGCCATGTGCGTGTATCTTCCTCACTGTCATATGTGACTTAACTGTTTGCAATCTTTTGTGCAGACGTCCGCTACGTGCAAAAGGCTGATTGCGCTTGTGCGTGCAATGCCAGTCATCTGTCGCTTTCGCGATCAGCTTGATCAGCTTGATCAAGACGCAGCTTGATCAAGACGACTGTACGAAATATGACAACGCGGCTGGACCTGAATTTGACATCTGGCAGCGAATTCACTGAAAGAATGCAGAAACTTAATATGTATATAGAAAAATAAAACATTTCATTGTCTCACTTTTGTCTTTCGTTGTTGCATTGACTGCGAAAGCAGTGAAACAAGCCTGACTAAATATTCTTTCGCGTGTTCTTTTCTGCGCCATTTGTTGCTCACTGCGGAGAAAAACACGCGAGAAAAGTATTAAGCCTTGTAGAGAGTAACTGCAAAATTATCCCTGGGGATTAACGCATCATTTGAACTGAGGATAAAAAGTTCATCCCAGTGGAGCATTTGAGTGGACCAACCGTTCGTCCGGTGAGGTGCAACCGTGGGGACTAACGGTTGACCGGTAAGGGGTAAATGTGAGGATTAAATGTTAGTCCATTGAGGTGCAACTGCGGGGACTAACGGTTGCCCGCGAAGGTGTAAGTGTGAGGACTAAATGTTAGTCCCTTGAGGAGACTAACTGTTAGACCCGTGCCGTTAGTCCTTAAAGGGGCCCTGCAACACTTTTTGAGCATGCTCAGAAAACGCTGCCTATCGGTAGTCCAGGCTCTCGAGAACACGCGAGCCAAATATTATAGCGCAGCACGCGGCGTGGAATTCATAATAAATTCTCAAAGTCAGCCAGAACTTGCTTTCTCTTCTCTCAAAAATCACTCGTCAGTGTCGTCACCGACGGGAGTATCACTCGCATCAGCCATTGGCTGATTTGAGCATGGCGCGCTCGGTAGTTACAGAGGCCGCCGCGGGAGGCCGCGACTTGTCCACGCGTGCGCGCGCGATTGCAATGAAAATTGGCGTATTCGAAGAAAAAAAAAAGAGAAAAAAGCGCTCAAGATCACGAGGCGCGCGTGACGTATTTTCTTTCCCCGTGCCATCCCTCCCTGCTTAGCTTCCAGCGCTTTCGACGGGACGAGAAAAGAGAGAATGCAATTGCAGCGTGCGAGAAATATTTGTAACTCCACTCGTACTGGACGGATTTCAAAAATTTTTGCGGCAGTGAATTCGTGAGGCAATAAGCTCATTTAGTGAATCCATTCCATGGGTACTTGAAAAAAGTGTTGCAGGGCCCCTTTAAAGGGACTAATGGTTGTGGCAGCCCCATTAGTCCCCAAGAGGACGAACGGCACACCCTTTTAACACCCTTTTGCCTTAGAGTGTACCTATGTAAGGCATTATGCGCACATTGTTGATGCTGGGGCTGCCGACTATGAAGAATTACGGCTGAGCCTTTTGTAACGGGTGCCAAGTCTTCAACCACTCACTCACTGCGCCATTCGTGTTCTGTGGCACCCTGTGTTATTTCACACTCCTACCACGCTATGCACCAGAACATAGCGAGTTCAGTGTGTGCCGCCATATTTAGGCAGCACGTCGCGCCATCTGTCGCAAGCGCGGCGATGCAGCACCCTGAACTGCCATGCTAGCAGACGCTCCGCAATTCAAACGCGAAACTTCCCAAACCGAGTCCGCCTGTAAGCATGTTTCGCGCTTTTCCTCTCCTGGAAATGTATGCTGTTTTCTTGTGAAACGTCGAGAAGACCTTCCTCGACAGTCCGGAATGTCTAGGGGCACGTGCATTGCAGACTACGGAAGCAACTTTATCAGCTACGTACTATACGCGATGCGCAGCGGTTATAGGGGCGCCACTGAAAGCCGCGTATCGGCGGCCGTCGGAAACGCGCGCGGGTCGCGTAGCAGACGCCTCCTTTCAATGCAAGCATGACGGAAGTGCGCGCGTGCGATTTGCCACTTGTGCGCGTCCCAAACGATTACTTTTGCGGTGATAGTGTGCGCAAAGGAGCCGCAGTTTATAATAGTGAACCAACGCGTGAAGCAACGTTTTTTCTCGACACAGTAGCTTCGTTTACGTGTCATGTGTTTATATAGTAGATTTTGAGGGAGCGCTGTCGCACCGGCGCATGGATTTCACGGGTGCCGCCACGCGAAGGGTCAGCGTTGGTAAAACTTTGAAACCAGCACGATAAACTTGTGAAAAATATCTCGGCAGCTTGCGCTAGTGACGCGAGACTGAGTCACTGCGGAGCTGGTGGTCACCTAGCTTGTTATACCAGCTTGGTAACGTATTTGCTAGGTTTTTTGCAAGCTATTACTAAGTGTTGAAAAAATGGCGGTAGGTTCTACGTGATAATACGTGGTTTTGGCGGGAACATGGCACGTGAGTAGATACGCTAATTACGTGATTCTTGCGAGAACGTTTCACGTGATTAGTTACGTGACTTTCACGTGATTAGTTACGAACCAACATATACTCACCAATTACATGCTAACGAAAACATAGCAACCAGTAGCTAGCACCACCAGCAAGAATAAAGAAAAGAAAACACGTCAGTTTCGTAATCGGCTCCACTCAGGCGTGCGCAGGGTTCCCCATCAAGGGGGGGGGGGGGGGCAAAGGATCATCGCAGCGCCCCCAGGACCCACCAAGTCAATGCATGGGGCAGATTTTGCGCCCCCCCCTCTTAGGCGAATAGGAAAGCCCCCCCCCCCCCCTTCCCGTGCGCACGCCTATGGCCCCACTCATAACACAGCTTCTGTAAAGCGAATGAGCATTAGTGGGGTACATCAAGGGTTTCCTATTAGCATGAAGTCATGTTACGAGCCATTCAAAAGGAGGTTGAATTGGTTGAATGTCCTGTCAAAATCCTTCAATGCGCACAGGTGTCATGTTTTACAGCCAATATGCATATAGTTGAGCTGAGCGCACAGCGAACATTCTGCACTGGTGATCACATTCCAGTGCCATCAATAGGTAGAATGCCGCCGATTTCGGGCAGCATACGTGCGATTTCAGGGCGCTTTTGTAAAGGAGCCGTCACCTGCCCCACATTCTCTGGCATTGCGCTTCGTGGCATTCGTTTTTCAAGAGAGCCTAGGCATCGCGTCTTATCAGTAATAACAACATCATGTGTATTGTCACGTGGTCGTGACGTCGACGAAGGCAACAGTCGGCGTTAAAAGAAAGGAACTCTTTATTAGGCCGAACTTGTGGCCAAGAAACTGAAAGTCGGGCTACAGCAATGCACACTGGCACTGAAAGCGGCGAACAGAGCGTCGGCCGTCGATAATGTGTACATCGTTGGAGCGCGCCGGCTTTTATGCATCACGCGTCGAACATTCTAGCCTTATCACTGGTCATCGCGCACGCTCTGGAATAATCTCGAGTGGTCGCGTCTTGCGCGCAATCTTAACAAAACGATCTACAATAATCGCGAAGGTTGTAGAACAATAAGGCGCGGTTTGAGTTGAGCTTTGCTGACGGTCTTTGTGGGCGAAAACCGAATACAACAAAAGTGAAAATAAGAATAGCGCGTGGCATTGCCCCCCCTCTGAAAAGGCATCGTCCCGATGCTTAAAACAGAACACGGGGGAAAATGCATGCAACAATAAATCACAACAATAAAGAAAGAAAGTACAATAATTAAGCAATAAGTGCAGTCCTCAGGTTTGCTAACGCGCGTAATACGGCTTGAGGCGCACGACATGGACGACTTCGGGTCGCGCACGGCGCCGTTGAGAGTTCGTTATGCTGTCCGGGACGACCTCGTAGTCCAGAGCACCGAGACGTCGAAGCACCTTGTACGGCCCGAAGTATCGCCGAAGAAGTTTTTCACTAAGTCCACGTCGGCGTATCGGCGTCCACACCCAAACGCGGTCGCCGGGCTGGTATTCCACGAAGCGTCGTCGAAGATTGTAGCGGCGGCTGTGAGTCCTCTGCTGATTCTTGATCCGCAGGCGGGCGAGCTGTCGTGCTTCTTCGGCGCGCTGTAGGTAGGCGGTCACGTCGATGTTTTCTTCGTCCGTCACGTTTGGTAACATGGCGTCGAGTGTCGTTGCCGGGCTCCGCCCGTAGACCAACTTGTATGGCGTCATCTGCGTCGTTTCTTGCACGGCCGTGTTGTATGCGAAGGTCACGTACGGAAGGATGGCGTCCCACGTCTTGTGTTCGACGTCGACGTACATGGCCAGCATGTCGGCGATGGTCTTATTTAGACGCTCGGTCAGGCCGTTGGTCTGTGGGTGGTACGCGGTGGTCCGGCGGTGGCTTGTGTGGCTGTATGCCAAGATCGCCTGGGTTAGGTCAGCCGTAAACGCCGTACCTCTGTCGGTGATGAGGACCTCTGGGGCGCCGTGGCGAAGGACGATGTTCTCAACGAAGAACTTGGCTACCTCGGCGGCACTGCCTTTGGGCAGGGCTTTTGTTTCGGCGTAGCGGGTGAGGTAGTCGGTGGCTACGACGATCCATTTATTTCCGCAAGTCGACGTTGGGAACGGCCCCAGGAGGTCCATCCCGATCTGCTGGAACGGTCGCCGAGGAGGCTGGATCGGCTGAAGGAAGCCTGCTGGTCTTGTGGGCGGTGTCTTTCGTCGCTGACAGTCTCGGCACGTCCTTACGTAGCGAGCGACGTCGGCGGCAAGGCGCGGCCGGTAGTACTTTTCCTGTACTCTGGCGAGCGTGCGGGAAAGTCCGAGGTGTCCAGCCGTCGGGTCGTCGTGTAGAGCCTGCAGGGATTTCTGGTCGCAGTGCTGAAGGCACGACGAGGAGGTAGTTTGCTCGAAGTGGCGAGAAATTCTTCTTTATGAGAACGCTGTTTCGCAAGAAAAACGACGCGAGTCCTCGCTTGAATGCCTTTGGAGCAATGGCGGTCTTGCCTTCGAGGAACTCCACGAGGCCTCTGAGTTCCAGGTCGGCTCGCTGTCGTTCGGCGAAATCATCGGCACTTATGGTTCCCAAGAAGAAGTCGTCCTCCTGGTCATCCTGCGGCGGCGGGTCAACGGGGGCCCGAGACAAGCAGTCGGCGTCAGAGTGTTTTCGTCCGGACTTGTAAACGACGGTAACGTCGAATTCTTGAAGTCTCAGACTCCATCTTGCGAGACGACCTGAAGGGTCCTTCAGGTTAGCTAGCCAACACAAGGCGTGGTGGTCGCTCACAACTTTGAAGGGCCTGCCGTAGAGGTAGGGGCGAAACTTTGACGTTGCCCAGATGATGGCAAGGCACTCTTTTTCTGTTGTGGAATAGTTGGCTTCTGCCTTGGATAGCGACCGGCTAGCATAACTGATGACCCTTTCCACGCCGGCAGTTCTCTGGACAAGAACGGCGCCGAGTCCTACGCTGCTTGCGTCGGTGTGGATTTCCGTGTCGGCGTGTTCGTCGAAATGCGCAAGTATTGGAGGCGTCTGCAGGCGTCGTTTCAATTCTTGAAATGCTTCAACTTGCGCCGCTCCCCACTTGAATTCCACGTCGTTTTTCGTGAGCTGAGTTAGTGGCTCGGCGATGCGCCAAAATCCCTTGACGAAGCGTCGATAATAGGCGCACAAGCCGAGAAATCGGCGTACGGCTTTCTTGTCGGTGGGCGGCGGGAAGGCAGCGATGGCAGCTGTTTTCCGTGGGTCGGGGCGAACTCCAGACTTGCTGATGACGTGACCCAAGAATAGAAGTTCCTCGTATGCGAAGCGGCACTTTTCTGGCTTCAGGGTGAGTCCGGAGGCCTTGATTGCTTCAAGTACAGCCTGAAGGCGCCGGAGATGTTCGTCGAAGTTTGATGAAAATACAACGACGTCGTCCAAGTACACAAGGCAGGTCTGCCACTTCAAGCCGGCGAGTACAGTGTCCATAACACGTTGGAACGTCGCAGGTGCCGAGCAAAGACCGAAGGGCATGACCTTGAACTCGAAGAGGCCGTCTGGTGTGATAAAGGCAGTCTTCTCTCGGTCTCTCTCGTCGACCTCTATTTGCCAATAGCCGGTCTTGAGCTCCATCGACGAAAAGTACTGCGCGCTGTGGAGTCGATCCAGGGCGTCGTCTATACGTGGGAGAGGATACACGTCCTTCTTCGTGATCTTGTTCAGGCGTCGATAATCGACGCAGAAACGCAGGGTTCCGTCCTTCTTCTTCACTAACACCACGGGTGACGCCCAAGGACTCTTGGATGGCTGGATGATGTCGTCGCGTAGCATTTCGTCGACTTGTTGCTTTACGGCGTCGCGTTCTCGCGTTGAAACTCGGTACGGGCTCTGGCGGAGTGGTCTGGCATTTTCCTCTGTTATGATGCGGTGTTTCGCGATTGGGGTCTGTCGAATTCTTGACGACGACGAGAAGCAGTCCTTGAATTGTAAGAGCAGACTTTTGAGCTGGTCTTGCTTGTGCTTCGGGAGACTCGGGTTGACGTCGAAATCTATTCCGGGACCTCGATTCGTCGAAGGAGGTTCGGTAGCATCGGATAGGGCGAAAGCATTGCTGGCGTCCACGAACTTCTCGATGTAGGCGACCGTCGTACCAATGTTAAGGTGCCTATATTCGTGGCTGAAGTTTGTCAGCAGTACCTTTGCTTTGCCATCACGCAACTCGGCGATGCCTCTTGCGACGCAAATCTGGCGGTTCAGGAGCAGGTGCTGATCACCCTCGATGACGCCTTCGAAGTCTGCGGGTTCTTCGGTGCCGGCGGAAATGATGACGCTGGAGAAAGGCGGAACGGTGACCTGCTCTTCTATCAGATTTAAAGCATGGGTCGCTGGCGTCGTGTGGGGCGGCAGTGCGTTTTCTGAGGTTAGGGTTATTGATTCAGACCTCAGGTCGATCACAGCGCCATGTTGACTTAGGAAGTCCATCCCCAGTATCACATCTCTGGAGCACTGTTGCAGGATTACAAAGCTCGCAGGGTAAGTCCGATTATTGATAGTGATTCTTGCTGTACAGACTCCGATTGGCGTTATCAGGTGACCTCCAGCTGTCCGGATTTGGGGTCCATTCCAAGCGGTCTTTACTTTCTTCAGCTTGGCGGCGAATGGCCCACTGACGACGGAATAGTCGGCACCAGTGTCGACGAGAGCGGTGACGTTGTGACCGTCGATGAGAACGTCGAGGTCGCTAGTCCGTCGCCTTGCGTTGCGGTTAGCTCGCGGCGTCGGATCACGGCTGCGTCGATTTGTTGCGCTGCTTCCATCATGTTGAGTCGTCAGGTCTAGCTCGGTCCGCGAGGTTTCGTCGGCAGTGCTCTTTCTGCTTCGCGTCGTGTTCAGCAGGTTTCGTCGCGTCGTCGTCGTCGGCGTCGGCGGAGGATCTTCGGTAGTTCGACGTACAGCAACCGCACCTCCATCGGTTGCTGCCCTTAGTTTTCCGGGTAAGGGCTAGGTGACCGGCCCCGGTTAGGGCCAGTGTACTGCCGGCGGTGCGGTGACATGTAGCGGCCGGGCGACGGTGAGCGGTAAGGTCGTCGGGGCGTCCACTGAGCTCCTGCGAGGTAGTCGGCGATGTCTTGCGGTCGTTCGCCCCGCTGTGGACGAGGCGCGTTGACGGCGAAACCTCGCAGTCCCATCTCACGGTACTGGCATCGGCGGTACGTGTGGCCGGGTTCTCCGCAGTGGTAGCAGAGGGGACGGTGGTCGGGGGCTCGCCAGATGTCGGTCTTCCTCGGCGTGTACCGCTGGCCGGCAGGCGGGCGAGATGGCGGCGGCGGGGGTGGCGGCGGCGTCTGGCGACGGTAGTGCTGCTGAGCGGCGTCCTGACGGGGTCGTGGAGAGGGTACGTAGCGTCGGGCTGCAGCAGCGTAACTCAAGGCCTGCGGCTGAGACTGTGGCGGCTCAGGGGTGCCGAGCGACTGCTGGAGTTCTTCACGAATTATCTCGGCTATCGAATCCACCTGAGGTTGCGATCTGGGGAACATCTTCTGCAGCTCCTCACGCACGACCGCTCTGATCGTCTCGCGGAGGTCATTGGTTCCCAGCGCTTGAACATCCGCGTAGCTCGTAGTGGGCAGGCGGCGGTTGTATTGCCTGTTGCGGATTTCCTGCGCTTTCTCGATGGTAGTGGCCTCCGAAACGAATTCCGAGACCGTCTTCGGGGGTTGCGCACAAGTCCGGCAAAAAGTTCTTCCTTTACTCCTCTCATGAGGAACCGAACCTTTTTTTCCTCGGACATTTCAGCGTCGGCGTGCCGGAAGAGTCGCGTCATTTCTTCCGCGAAGATGGTCACACTTTCGTTTGGGAGTTGCACCCGCGTCTCCAGCAATGTCGCGGCTCTTTCCTTGCGGGCGATGCTCCTGAACGTGTCCAGGAATGTGCCGCGGAAGAGATCCCACGTTTGGAGTGAGGATTCCCGATTCTCGAACCAGGTCCGTGCCGCGTCTTCTAGGTAAAAGTAGGCCCGGCGCAGCTTCTCGTCGGAGTCCCAGTGGTTAAACGTGGAGACCCGCTCGTATTCCTCCAGCCAGCTTTCTGGATCCTCGCATGGTGAACCGCGGAAAGTCGGCGGCTCTCGGGGTTGGTGCATGACGACCGTTGTGGGCGGTACAGGGGCTGCCATCGTATCTGCGGTCGCTGTCGTGGTTTTGGGCTGTCTGGTTGTCTCGGGAAGTAGCCCGTACTCTGGCTGAAGTCCCTTCTGCCTGCGGCTAGTTCGACGATCAGGGTTGTCCTTTGCGTCGTCTTCTTCGCGGCTTGGGCTAGGGTCAGCGCCTCGCGGGGGCGTCCGGAGCATGGACGAAGCAGCACCTCCACCAGATGTCACGTGGTCGTGACGTCGACGAAGGCAACAGTCGGCATTAAAAGAAAGGAACTCTTTATTAGGCCGAACTTGTGGCCAAGAAACTGAAAGTCGGGCTACAGCAATGCACACTGGCACTGAAAGCGGCGAACAGAGCGTCGGCCGTCGATAATGTGTACATCGTTGGAGCGCGCCGGCTTTTATGCATCACGCGTCGAACATTCTAGCCTTATCACTGGTCATCGCGCACGCTCTGGAATAATCTCGAGTGGTCGCGTCTTGCGCGCAATCTTAACAAAACGATCTACAATAATCGCGAAGGTTGTAGAACAATAAGGCGCGGTTTGAGTTGAGCTTTGCTGACGGTCTTTGTGGGTGAAAACCGAATACAACAAAAGTGAAAATAAGAATAGCGCGTGGCAGTATTGTAGCGTCTACAATGCAGGCGAGGCGACCAAGTGTAAACGTAGCAGCGTTCGCTGAAGACGTAGCGACATAAATGGAGAAATAAAAACACGGTAACCGTTCTAACACTGCCGTAAACAAAGCGCGATTGCGTACCTTTTTCGGACAGCCGCAATCAACCACCGCCGTCGCTATCGCTCATGAAATAGCACCGGAAACCTGTAGAAGTGCGTTCCTGGCGATTTTTTGTATGCGTTTGAGCAGCCGACAACGCAGCAGTTATTTTTCGGCATCGCTGAAGCCCGACAGAGTCGTTAAATCACGATAAAAATACATCCATCCGTGCCCTCGCGTACACACTCGCGGGAAGACTGCTCGCCCGGACCCGCGAGCGCTTCCGGAGCCGTGGCGGCAGATGGCGTCGTCGGCGCTTTGCGCATCGCCTATAGCGATGGAAAGAAACGTGCTCATGAACAGCGGAAAGCGTGGCTTTCGACGCACTCCTACTGCGACATGCCTTGACTGTCGCTAGGTAAAAACTTGTGCTTTCGGCCGGCCTTACCTGTAGCGCTAGAATCCCGCTCCGGCTTGCGCGCATGCACCGCATGTGTTTATCATTTGCCAGTCATGCCTGGCACTCGGAACACACGCGGTTCGAAAGTATCAGCCAGAGCAAGATTTAATAGTGCTGTCGTGTAGCCGGCTGAAAGCACAGATTCGCCTAGCGACAGTCAAGGCATATCGCAGTTCGATTGACTCGAAATCCACGCTTCCCGCTGTTCACGTTTCTTTGCAACGCGATAGTACGCCGTGACATTTGTAGTAAACGTGCGCAGTTTGCGTGCACGTGTGAGTCGTAATATCTCCTATTATTGGCATGCGGCCTGCGAAAGAGTACGGCAGTGATTTGATGCCGCACACTACAGGCATACTGTAGCGCGGCAGCTCCTAGCAGGTCTATGCCATGGGAACTAGGCACGGCCCACAACCCACCTTCGGTCCACTAAACGGTACGAAATCGTATCTCACTAGCCTCAACAATGTAGCCCGCTCCGCTACACGAAGTCTATATGTATAGTCAACCGGGCCGGAGGTGGAGGTCGCATAGGTGAAGACGTTGACCGCGATCGTCTCACCAGCTACAACGATCTTACCAAATTATTCTACCTTTCTCGAAGAATCTTACCACCGCCTAACCACAAGCCATGCAGAGCCCATGCGGCTACCTTACGCCTGCTACAAACAAACTCGTACCCATTACTTTCCCGATATCACAAGATTTACCCCGACATATACACTACCAACATTTGTAAGATATGCGAGACACAAGTAGCGTCGCTTCCACACATGCCGTGGTAATGGCAGATCCAATATCAGAATGTTAATACCCACAGGCGTGCGCAGCGTTCCTCTTATGGGGGGGGGGGGGGGGGGGGTTCATCGCATCACCCCCCTCGATATTAAGTCAATGTATGGGGCAGAATTCGCCACCCCCATAGGTGAGTAAGAGGGGTGCCCTCCTCTCCCCCTCCCCGTGCGCACGCCTATGTTAATACCAAGACCCCCTCGTCAGCCCTTTTCTCTTCACTTCTTTTAATAACCACTTAAAGAACCACTCGTCGAGATAGCGCGCCGCCTTGCGCAGCTCCCACCGCGACGATGAGCTATGGTCCACCCAGCAAGGCCGCGATGCGGCGAAGAGCCACGTAGGAGACCTTGGTCGCGCCACTCAAATTGCTGGTTCTCAATAAAGTTTATTCCTTCTCCTCAAATTTGAAGCAGCTTCAATGACTTCTATGACAAGTCAAGCAATGAAATAGCAATATAATGCCACCAGCTGCGCTGTTTGAGTAGTCCTCGCAACGTTAAGTACTGAAACTGCTTGAAGCTTTTCGCCAGGGAAACTAGAAATTCTTTATGGAGCAACAGTTCTAATTCTCCAACCGTAAACCCACAAAACGGCTTATTCCGTTCATCTGACCTTCAAGCTGAGAGAAGGTCCTGCAAGCATCTCTGATCTGCTTCAGTGCCGCAGAAAAATGCGTACAGATTGTCCACGAGATGGCACCATGTTCGCGCCGATGTTAGAGTGCCTCGATGCGCGCGCCCCCGCTTAGAGTGGTGCCAGCTTTTGAAAGGGCAAGTGCCGCCTTCTCGGCCTTGGCGGCAGCGTGGCCGCCATTTTGACTCCTCCGCCCGGTCACTTGTGCGTGGCGGGCGTGCTGTTGCTAGGTCGGTGCTCGTTTTCCTGGAGTTTTATGCGCTCGCTACCTTCACCATGGCCGGGTTCAGCAATACACCAATCATTCTAGGAACGCTGGAAGCTGCCTCATTTTCCAAGCGATCCGAAAAGACGGCTTCTTTGGACAATAAAAATCAAACGCAACAAGTGGCATCCGACGAACGCATCATCCATTTGCAGCGTAATTTTCGAGCCGGTATTTCGAATGGATTTGCAAGGAAAACTTGTGCCGGTCTCAGCCTTGCGTAACAAAGGTACACACTGATCTCAGCCGGTGGCGAAGCCAGGGGGTGGCACACCGGGCCCATGCCACCCCCCCCCCCCCCCCCCAATAAAAAAATTTATGGCGTACAGAGCAAAAAATGACCATTTCAATGAGGTGCCCTTCCCCCCTGAAATCAAGGAGGTGCCCCCCTCGAAAAAAAATTTCTGGCTACGCCCCTGTATGCTTAAAAGATTTTGGTTCACGTGTGCTTGAATCCTGCATTTTACTTCATAAACATTCCCTAGTGCACTTGGGTGATCCTGTATCTAGCTGCCTTTGATTTTTGCTGTCACTATTGTGATTTGAAATGCATCGAGGAATATATTATGCTTGTTCGTCTGCACATTATATTCTTCTTGTTTTCTAATAGTACTAATTTCTGCGAATTTACATGACAAAACCAAGTTATTATTATGAGAGAAAACGTATTGGAGGGCTCCAAAATTTTTGACCATCCGTTTTTTGACGTGCACCGAAAGCTAAGTACGCGGGCCTCTGGCATTTCACCTCCATGGAAATGAGGCCGCTGCGTCCGGGACGCGATACCGCGACATTCTGATCAGTAGTCGAGCACCACAACCACATCACAACCACGGCGGTTTCTTGTTTTCTACATTCCTTTCCATTGAAGTACGTCTTCTGTGCTGATCTCATGTCTGCAAAGTTCCGCGCATTATAGGCGTGTGTGAAGCATTGACGAGGCTGACGTGTTGACAGGCGAAAGACTGGGGAGTCCTTTATTGCGCATACTTATAAAGCCACACCAACAGCAAAGAGGAAAAGTAAAGGGAAAGGACATGGCTGGTGTCGAGTAGGAATGGTGACGTTAGTGGCACTATCATAGCAAGATACAATGTCCACGTATGTGCACGTGTGCAGCTAAATATTTTCCATTATTTAAATCTTTCTGTGTTTCAAGGTAACCTTTTCGTTCTGTCTTAAATCATTACGCAGTTTTTTTTAATCATTGATGATCACTCTGAAGCGACCGCTGGCAGTCCTCCGCGGGACGGAATCCCGGCGGAGAACTGCCATTGTAAGTTAAAGAACATCAGATGGTCATAATTTCCGGTGACCCCTCCACCCACCTTACGGTGTACCTCATAATCATATTGTGCTTTTTGGCACGTAGAACCCCAGTTATTATTGTTAATAAAATAAAACAAATAAACGTGGCAGTGGATCTGCCGCAGAGAATGCAAAACAGTATTATAAACACTCAATAACATGTTCATGCAATTGGGCATGCAGAAAAAGAAAAGATGCGTATACAGAAAAACAAGCTGCTGACACACAAAAAAAGGAGAAACGCATAGATGCTGCGCGTTTGCAATGCTGTACAAAACAATGTATTCATCGTTTCGATAAGGTCTCGAGGTGTATCTCGAGTGCCGATACAAATACAGCCACAGATGGTGAGCAAGAAATCTCAGCAATAATAATGATAAAGAAGCTCTCATGTCATCTTAGCAGGATATTGGCACCACACTGCCCCTCAGCCCTTTATCCTGGGTACAGTATTGCCACGCGCGTTTCTTTCACTGTATTCGGTTTCCGCCCACAAAGACTATCAGCAGTACTCGGCGCAGACCGCGCCTTATTGTTCCAGAAGCTTCTCGCTTGTAGTAGATCGTTCTGTTAAGATTGCACGCAAGACGCTAACACTCAAGATTATTCCAGAGCTTGCGCGACGACTACTGGTAAGGCTAGAATGTTCGACCCGTGCGTTATAAAAGCCGGCGCGTTCCAACGATGTACAGTTTCATCGACGGCCGACGCTCTGTTCGCCGCTATCAGTGCCAGTGTGTATTGCTGTAATTGACTTTCAGTTTACCGGCCACAAGTTCGGCCTAATAAACAGTTTCATCTTGAACATACCGACTGCTGCTTGGGTCAACCTCACGACCACGTGACAGTATGTACGGTGCCATCTATAATAAACGAGTACATTGTTTGTAAACTTAGCAAAACAAGCCACCTTAAACGCACTTAGGTAGCTTCGCAACACTGAAATGTGTGTTTCGAGATACATATACTGCTGCTGCCGACACGTATATAAATACTTTCAAGGATTCTGTATGTATTTGGAATGCAGTGTGTGAGTAAATTAAGTAATGCTTTAGACTTTTGTCATTTCCGACGTAAGGTAGATGATTCGTTTTCAACATAACAAAGTCTACCTCTAGCGCATACCATATGAACAGGCCATCAACTTAATAGATTACATGATAAGCATTGAGGCAACAACAACACTAAAAGCTTTACAAGGTTTAAAAAAAAGAAAAGCTCGCTAGCATGCACTTATTTCCAGACGTATCTGTGCACCTAAGCGCGTTGTGCAGCGCGTTTCGCATGGTGTCTATAGCTGCGGCGGGAGGCGCAATGGCGGCCGTCGGTAGCTGACGACGCGGCTGTCCTCACCCTCAGCGGAGCGCGCGGGTATCAAGGCACCCTAGCCGATGTGTTCGCGCCGTCGTTTCCACCAACGTTGGTTTCCGCAGCGTACCACAGTGTTGCTCATTTGCTTCATTCCTCGCTCCTCGAGCTCTTGCGTCTTCCGTATTCTTTTCGCCCCCCTGTTAAAAATAGGTTCTCCCGGTGAGAAGAAATAAGGGACTACCGAATAGCCCGTACATGCACAGTGCTAAGCCTCCCGCATCGTGAATACGCAGGCCAGAGTGATTCAGTGATACGCTAGTGCGGCGCGTTCCCGAACCGCGGCTCAAGGTCAGTCTTTCGTGCCGCCACCGCAAGCAGCACTGGCTGCATAAAAGTTCCCTGCGCGTTCGAGCCGTGAGCGCCGACGGCTCCGAACAGAGTTTGTGTGTTGTTTTGTGGTGCAATTATAAATGCGGTAGTTGCTGCTATAAAAGCGGCTGTCTGCCAGCCACTTCGTCAGAACCAGACATTTAGGAAGAAGGAGCACATCTCGTTGGGTAGCACACCTTGAAAAAAGAGGGCTCTGTGTTCACAATTGTGGACGCAACTTGCATCTGTTGACTAATCATCAAAAAGTGCGAACTTTGATTGAATTGAAGCCTAGTTTTCTGTGTGTCTCCATTTAACTTCGATGTTTAGAGTATTGCTGCCGACGATCACCCTGCTGAAGGCGCTAACATGATTGACGCGTCATTTGACGTGCGGTATTCTGACAGCAACGTCACAAATTTTCGTTTGCACGAAATGAATACAATCAGTGGCACAAGTATTTCCAGATTGAGATGAGATTGCTCTAATGCAAAAAATATAACTTGAGCGATTTCGGAATTAATAGATTTTTATTACACCCCGCAAGCAATGCATTCCGAAAAAAACCACAAATCGACATATTACGACTGTCTATATCTTGCAATGAGGTATTGAGTACCTTGGAATAAAGTGATGTAAATTTGACACGTTAACCGACGGTCCATCATAATTCGTGCCTGGAAACATCTCATTAACAATAATTCGTACCTTAATTCAATAAATTACGTAAATATAGCTTCTGAGTAATACATTACAGAAAATACTGGAAAAAATAAATTCACTCACTACTCGGCCAATCCCCTGCATTGGGTATGAGCCATGATGATGATGAGGAGAAGAAGAAGAAGAAGAGCTCGGAAGATGTACAGGCAGTTCACGAGAGCACAGGTGATCTCGTGCGGTGAAGAAGAAGTGACACCCGGCTGGCCGGTGCGTAGCATTCCGAGCAGCGCAGCCAACGAACCAGAATTTAAAGAGAAGGTGAGCGTACGCGGTGAGATATTGACACAGATTTATTTTGTTGCGTGCAGTAGCTTCTTGTGATAGCCCATGCGAATGCTTAGTGGTCCTTCAGTGGCGTCGAGAGGAGCTTACGCTATTAGGCAGCGTCAAGAAGTACTCCATTAGGTGTCGCCATTTGTGCCCTAGCATCACTTAGTCGTGCGGATGTGTCTTGCAGAATTTAACCTTCGAGTTTTTCCATGCTATGTTTATAGGTTGTGTCCTCTGAGACCTATTCTCGAGGGGCGCCGTTTTGAGGGAAAAGCATGGCACGTAAGAGACAACTTTAGCCAGTTGAACTCATTGCTAGCAAATATGACGCGCCACTGGCACAGGACACTTAGGTATGAAAAGCCTTGTGTCTCTAGGGTCTCGGTGTCGTCTCGATTCAAACATGGGCTTCGCGTTACGGGTTGCTTACTTCGCAGGATGTCGCACGCGATGGCTGAGGAAGAGGCACTTTGCCCTGAGCGAGCTGGCGAGCCACCACGCAAGCCGTCTACCTTCTCGGAACACGTGTCAGCCGCCATCGGTTCCCGCTCGTACCTCTGGACGGTTACAGCCATCGCCGGCATCCTCGTCGTCTCTTCCATGATGGCGACGTCGTCGAGGCGCGACGCCAGCGGCGCCGTCCCCCCAGTTGGCTGGGCACGGGCGCCGGTTGTCCGTGGCCAACGCCGACGCCAACCTCGCTGCGCCACTTTCGGCCAACAGTGAGGGCCACCGCAGCGGCGTCGCGCCGCAGAAGTGAGTGGCAGGCGTTCTTGTTAGATCTTTACAATTCGTGTTGGCGCACGAACAGAGCCAGTGGATAAAAAGAAACAAAAAAGAACGGCAGACTTGCGCGGAACGCGCAACGCAGTCATATCGTAAGCTGACGGAGAGGTGTTCAATAATAATTGTTGGGGTTTAGCGTCCCAAAAGCACGATGTGATTACGAGAGGCGCCGTACATGAGGGTTTTCGACCATCTGGGGTTTTTTTAACGTGCTCCTAAATCTAAGTACACGATCCTTAAGCATTTTCGCCTCCATCGCAAATGCGGCCACCGCGGCCGGGATTCGATCCCACGACCTGCTACTGGTCAACAATAGAGCATCATAACCACTAGACCACCGCGGCGGGTGGATTGGTATTCAAAAGTTCGCTGTAAACTCTGCTGGTAGTACAGATGCTATGGACCCACTAGTCAATGAGTCATCCCAATTTGCAAGGTAATGAAGCAACCGCTACGCGTTTCTAATTAAATATGCGCACACTCGGGGCTGCACGCTGTTATTGTCTTTGTGGATGGTGCAGTTGATAAAGAATTATGGCTGGCTGAGTCCTTCGTAATGGGTCGGTAGCTTTAAAGCGGCCTCTCGTACGCTATTCGCGTTGTGTGGCTTCTCTTGCGATTCTACTCTTCTGCGACGGAAGGTTGCATCTGTTGAAGTTGAAGAAATCGACTGATTGCAGATTTACGGAAAGAGAGCTTAGTAAACAATGCCAGAGGGGCACTGCTGTACCCAATGAGAAATTAGGTGACACCACATACTACATATGTTTTCCTGTGTTGTCAAACGGCCACACATTCGCCGTGGCTTCGACTAGCAATTTCATGGTATAATTTTATATGTCTACCGATTAAAGCGCGCTTGATGCCACAGCTTGTGTATGCCATTGAATTCCATTTAGGACTCCTGGGTGGTTAAGACTGTTAAGACTGTCATGTATATGTTATACATTTGCAGTCACGACCAATTGCAGCCTGTTTGTTTCGGATGTTCCGCCGCTATGATCTGACTCATGCAAACCTCTTCGCGTCCTGAACCGCAGGAATTCGCGGCGGACCGAGTCCCTCGCGCGATCCGGCGCTGGACGCATTCGCAAGGGCGGGTCAAGGCGTTCTGGTCCGTCCGCCGAGGAACGCCAGCAGGATGCCGCTGGCGCGGGCACAGGCGAACCCGAATACATCCGCCAGGTGGAAGGCTGCCGCTCGACGATGTGTCGCTGGCAGGGCGAGTATCTGGGTGGCAAGCTGGACGAGACCATCGACCCCTGCATGGACTTCTACAGCTACGCGTGTCCTAGCCGCTGGTTTCATCAAGACACCCTCGCAGCCATGCCCTACAGAGTCTACGCGGCGGGACAGCTCATGTGAGAGCCGTTGTTGCCCTTGGTATAACTGAGAGTATGAACAGAGCGTATGCTGCGTCTCACACACATCACCAACACCTTGTGACTGAAAGTTGTTTTATCAATAGCAAGGCAAATTTCGAAGTTTTCACAAGGCATTTGATCAAGCATATGCTTAGAAGCTCTACATGTATACGAGGGCGTGGAAGATTCCTTGTTCACACCGCGAATTCCCAGTCGATATATCAGCACTAAATACTGGGTTAGGACGGGCTTTCGAACACGGCCGGGCGTGCTAGTAAGCTTTCATTGCTTTGTTTTGTTGTTCGTGTGTTTGATTGCTATGGATTGCTTTACACCGAGGCAGAAGACGCATGATGCAGAAAACATCCATTGAATAAAGGTGTTCGTGCTGCATCAGTTGAGCACAGCGTGTCTAAGCCGCACCTAAGGTATATAGAGTGTTTCTTCCATTGAAGTTGGCGATTATAATGAAAACAATTAGTGATGCGAACAGAAAACAACTTTCATCTTAAGGTAGGCTTGGAATCCACACTACAAGTTACAGTTGCAAGTTCTACAATTATTTGAGTTGCAGCGGCGGAACTATATTTGGGTACACCAGCCATCTCAATTGTAGAACCCACTGTACGATCACGGCTACAAGAGCGGCCGCGTTGCCACCTCAGATATCTAGCATTGAAGTACAATTTCCGTTTTAAAGCAATCAAGCAGAATAAATAGACGCGACTTCTTTCTGCTCGGTTAGTTTTATACCCAGAATGAACTAACAACTTTCCTAAAAACAAGTTCTTCCACAGTACGAATAAATCGCAGGATGATGCCGAAAGTAACTGTAAACTCGAGCCACAGGGACACTGAATCTGTCATATTATTTCCGCATAAGGAGTTCCGCAAGCGGCGCATCCTGTTTGCCAAGGTGTATACGATGTGTTGTCTGAATAATGGCGCGCATTTAAGCTGTTCAGAGGCGTCTTGAAAAAGCTAGTATCGCCACTCGGGCGAAGCAATGAATGCGGTAGCAAAAAATTGGAATATATCAAGTAAGGCTAGCAGCTTTAACAACCGACCTGGCGTAACTCCGCGAAACGCTGGCCTAAGGGAACACGGTCGCTCCAACGAGCGAAGCTATCTCCGTGTTGTCTATCCCTTCAGCGCAACGTAAGCGGTGAGAGCACATCACGTACTAATGCTGGAGTCGTCTGCTGATCTCCGTCAAGATAGCGCGAAGGCGACGGCGCGCGACCATATCTGTTTGATCAAAGCTCTCTGGGTATAAAACTAACCGAGCAGAAAGAAGTCGCGTCTATTTATTCTGCTTGATTGCTTTAAAAGCAAAGCTCGCCTGCCAGAGCTACTCAGCAGTTCCTCCGGCATCCCTCAGTGCGTCATCGCACGAAGGAAGCGGCGTGCGCGTTTCACCTCCGCTTCAACCGAGACTGGAGGCAGCCCTCGCATGCTATCACTCGCACATAGAATGACTATAAGAAGCGCAGGCCGATGTTACCGCCTTCAATTTTATACGGAACACGACGGCTGCGGCGACGATATAAATGCGCCTAGGGTGTCCATATAAATGCAATAATATGTCACTACAAACTTGACATTCAGGTACCGCCTGGAGAACATGTTCCACGAGTTCCATCAAGCAGAGGCGAGCGCGGACGGGAGCAGCCGTAACACCAGCTTCATGTCGCGAGCAGCGGACTTCTTCCTGCGCTGCGTCTCCAAGGAGAGAAGCCGAGGACAGGGGCCTGAGCTGGAACAGCTCTTTGGTCACTATGGCCTCGAGGTGCGTTTTATTGCTACCTGGGCTGGGCAGTTTCTGGATACAAGAGTATAGTGATAGTATCTTAAGGATACTTTTGAGTATCCGTATTTCTGTATCGAGATACATTTGCGAAATGTATCTGTATCTCAGTAGTGAAATAATTTTAAGCTGTATCGATTATATCGCGATACTGTACTGAACACGGGTATTGCGTCACTTTTTTGTCGGAAATGAGCTGACCTGTTTCTAAGGGGGAAGGGAAGAGTTTTGTGCTACGCGAAGCAGACACGCCGCTGGTCGCCGACAGAGTGACAGGCGGCGACCGAATGGCCCATGTGGTAATGCGCCCGACGCTGTGACGACAGAAACGCGGAGGCATGCAGTCATGCTCTGCAGACGAAAGCCACAGTCTCTCAGGGCAGGTGCCGCACCCTTATCCGTTTCGGGTGTCAAGTCCTTTCACAATTCTAGTGTTGAGGCCGAACTGACGTTGTCTAAAATGACACCCTATTTGAAAAGCTGCTGTTGCTCAAGTGCAGTTAACGCGACAACCCTCTCAGCAGTGCACATCTTGTGCTCCGAATGAATGCATTCCTTTTCCTGATTTATTGGTGTTCGTTTGTGATTTGAGTGATATCCTTGACTTGCAACTGTCAATGCGGTTAAAATTAAGTTACCATACTACCCTGCGCCTAATGCATGGGTGTTTTTGCGGAGCATCAGTATTCCTTAAAGGGGTACTGACACATAGATTTTGGCCTCGCGTTTTTTTGCTGCAATGTGTTGCTGGGGGCCTGTTAGTCATAACACGGCACATCGTTTGCTGCAGCGCGCGACAGATAATTAATTACAAGCTCCTCAATACCGACACAGCCTCAGTTTCGGTTTGACAGAGCTCCAAAAACGACAAGCCGCCGGGTGCAACTATCACCACCTAGCGAGTGAAACGCTCGGTCACGTGAGCGCACAGAACAGTGACGCACTTCCGCGCGATCTGCATCGTCTGCTTGCATTCGCTTGTCACACGTGCTGCGGGATGTCGTCGCCGTTATCCTCCTCGCTGTCGTCGTCGGGCTCATCATCGTCTGATGGCGACGATTTTCTTGCGGCGGGGATGGAGGGAATTTTCGACGTGGCGAACCACTTCAGGTTTGACCCGCTGGCGAGGAGCGATTCGTCGGGAAGCGATTCGTCGGGAAGCGGCAGCGACACCAGCGACGACGACCACGATGAACCTCGCGTCGGCAATGTACAATGGTAAGACCCGACACATTCGTGCACAAATGCAGGGCAATTCATTTGGCCAGAGTATGTTCGCTTTTTCTACGTTCATTATCCGATTGAATCGCTGGATAACATTGTGATGCCCTTCAAGTTGTTGGTGCCGAAAAAAGCTAGGAGACACCACAGCCCTGACTTTACATGGAAAAAATGTACGTTCTCTTGACTTATGAGCAAAAACTAGTTCCAATCATGAGGCACGCCGTATTGGAAGACTACAGATTCATTTTGACCAGCTAGCGTTATTTAACGTGAGCTACAAGGCAAATACACGCGCATTTTTGCATTTCGCCTTCAACGAAATGCAGTCGCCGCGGCCGCGATTTGTTCCCGCGACATCGTGCTCTGCTGCGCGACGTACGAATGTTAGAACGCCATTCAATTGTGCGGATGTTACAGTCAGTGCAAGTTTAATTAGACACAGACGACAGCAAATGTGAAAAGGAAGGTTTTATGAAGACCTCTACACTGCAACGCTGCAGGTGCAAATGTTAATGAATAATAATTATAATATCTGGGCTTTAACGCAAGACCACGATATTATTGAGGGACGCCGTAGTGGGGGGCTCCGGAAATTTTGACGATCTGGTATTCTTGAACGTGCACTGACATCGCACAGTACACAGGCCTCTACCATTTCACCCTCATCGAAATACGACGCAAATGTTAATGCACTACCACTGTTATCGCAGGTGCAACTGCGGACACTGCCGTCCGATGGCCACAGCACTGGAGTCCGTGTGCTGCCACGAAATACAAAAAATTGATGACTTGAGAGGGGAGAGAGAGTGTATCACGGCACACGAGGTGTTCCCCAATCTGTGCCTCAATGTCAACCTCCTGGCGGTGGCGTACTACGCCCTGATGGAAGATAGACCGGCACTTGTGGAAGCTCCCGAAATTCATAGGTAATTGCGCAGCGCACATTACCACGTTGTGCATTCCTTTCTTTTTTCTGCTAAGTGCATGGGTGCTTACGCTTGTCAGCAGTGCTGTTGCGTCACTCGCGGTATGTTGACGCGTGCCAAGTAGTCTCTCAGAAGTTATTCGCCATAGCATGCCGATTACCTGCAGTTATTTACCACCCACGGAAACGCGCATACATTGACCACGATCACCCTAAAAGTTTTTTTTTCTTTTTTTCCTTTCAGACGATACAGATACACGGCGTACCGCCAGTTCGTGCGCTGGGTTTGGCACCGCCTCGGCAAAAGCAATAGGAGGGTGCTGCCGAGCTGTGTTGTGTCAAAGATTAGAGAGACCTTCCCTTCGGAAGAGTACACTGGTTTCCAATACCCACAGTATTAAATGTAAGGGTTTAAGGGGAGGTGCGAATCGGAAAAAAAGTTGCGTTAATCTGTAGCCTAGGGGAATTAAATTTTTGCTGTATATATAGGCTCTTATGCTGATTTCAAATATGTAATTTGTTTTATAGTAAGTTGTACAGTTTTCGTTTTGTGCCATGACAATGTGTAAAGTATAGTTCGTTTTGTACAAACTTTTTATGCCACTAAACATTTATGGTTCTGAGCCATTAATGGCTCATATTACTCCACATTAACTGTAGAATGCAAATAACTATCACGAAAGTGCGTATGAAAGATTTTAATGGTAAAAAAAATTGTAATGCGAGAATTCTTAGAATCCTCAGCCCTTACTAATTGCTTACTTCAAGTTCGTAATAATTATACAGGCAATATCAAATTTTAAAGGAGATACTTGAACTGTTCACATGGTAAGGAATATATGGGCAAAATTTCATCCCAATCGGTCTATCAGAAGTACCAAAAACATGATTTACAAACTCAAGAAGTTGCCCAAAAATGGATCTTCAGAAAAACGAATTTGAAATGTATAAGTGAAAGCTCGTCTGCGCGGAAAAGATTTGTTATTTAAGATGATTTATTCCATCATGAGAGCTTGGCAATCATGGTTATTTTGAGCATGTGGCTTGAGTGAACCCGTCATGCGAAGTGCAATGGCAAGCAGCCAGGTGACCATTTCCAGGAGGCTCTAGACAATGAGCACTTTTTAGTTTTCTAGTAGCTACCTTGTGCTCTTTAAAAGCGATTTTAACCTACTTCAAGTTTAATTACAATCTCCAGTTTTTTCGTCATGAAAGTAGAGAAACTAAACTTGTGAAAGCAAATAAAAGCGAAAAGTATGTCATTTTGGAAAAAAAACTGGAGTTTTTCAACTCGCATCTCCCCTTAAATCGGCCAGTAGAGGGAATCGAATAAACGCTCAACCAAATATGCAGTGTGTGTGTGTGCTGAATGTATCTTGAAGATTGTGTGCAACCTAAATAACAGTGCACTCCACATGAACTGTGTGTACATGTCAGCAATGCAGGGATCAGCCTAGGTGAACTTGTATTCTCTTTTGGCAGAACAGACCAGTCCTTTATTTGTAGTAACAAATTTACATACACATTTTCACACACAGTAATTTGCAAGCATCACTTAGCATTCACATTAGAACAGAGAAGCTGACAGCATTTTGAGTTCATGCAAACATCCCATAAGATTTGAGAGTACATGGTTGATACATGTTGTGGAAATAGCAATAAAATAGCACGCAACTAAAGCCACTCAAGACCCACAAGATGAGCCGTTTAGAAGTGTTTGTATGAAATTTTAATGTAACTCCAGGCTCCTAATCACTCATAATTTGCAAATGTTACCTTGTAGGGAAAGCGTAACTCGTGGCCCGAACAGGGGGGAATAGAGCTACTGCAAAGCTTTCGAAATTGGAGATCAACAGATTTGATGGAAGCGTTCGGAGTAGGGCTCTTTGGATTAGTACAAGTTTTCTATACACGATAATGAGCCTCTTTCCAATGTCAATATGTTTAAGTATTGGAAGAGTTACCTTATTGGTAAGGCAGAAATCAGGGCATAAATGGACTGCCATCGACAGATTGCAATTATGAAACTGCTGGATACTTGCTCAAAGAGCGCTTTGGACACAAGAAAGTTGCCGTTAATGATTATTAGTCAACTGCTTTAGTAAAAGCCTGTGGCTTCAACTGTCAATGTGATTCCTTTGAGACTTCATCAAACAATGCACGCTGCCTCAGTTGCTGCAATAACAACTTTTCAACATCGTAATAATGTGTGCCTTTTCCGAGACTTGGAACAACAATCCTTCACCATGTGTGACAAATATGCTCCTACAGGAGAAGAAAGGAAACCTTAACCCTTTGTGTGACAGTGGGACACATACGCCCCACTTTTCCGTCTGCATAAAAAACTTTCTCCCACATCACCTGTTGCAATTAGCGCAACGCTAAGTGACTCATACCTTACCTAAGTCTTCGTAATCTCCAGAAAATTCTTTTACCCCACTCTCGAAGGGCGGAATCAGTGTTTACAATGGCGTTCAGTTTTGATCAAGTTCCTTAGATAGCTTCTGAATTTTCCAGTTCTTCAAAGAGAAAGAACCTACCAATCAAAATACCAGATAATTTCCTCCTTTCATGATTTTTAGAAAGGCCATTCTAGCATCCAGTCATCATGTGTTTTTGTAAATTTGGGAAATAATATTGTTCCATGAATGACGAGATGCTTGTTCTGTAGACTGTATACAAGGTATATTTACCACAGCTGTTACAGCGCTGACAGGTTCACCTTAGAGTGAGCGGAGACAGCTCTTTGTTCTTTTCGTCGGGCGAGCATGTGTATTTGTGTGTAGCAATATCACCACGCAAAAGAATGCAGAAACGCTAGGTTTTTAAGTTGCGACTTATGTCAAGGAAGGCATTTCTTTGTGAGCCATTCTCCAAACAGTCCTTGGGCCATTCAGAGCAGAAAGAAGGTAAGGACATAGAAGTCACAAGTGTGCTTTCCGAAAATGATAAGATGATCGTGCTGCAACGACGAAAGTTCAGGCTCGGAGTTCATGTCAGCAGTGTTCAATGCGTTGCCTTATGGATGGTGAAAATCAACGTACATTTGTCACCAAGGGCATGGCAAGAAAACTTAATTCAAATTGCTTCAAACTTTCAACTGTTTCAATATCGTTCTTTGGTCACTAACACCCTGAAAATCTTGACAAGCGGGACTCCACAAGTGCAGTCTTGTCAACAGCTCCCAATGACGTTGAAACATAAAGGGGTTGCACTGGAAGGCTGCCAGGAGGGCTTCCATTGAGAAACTCTTCAACAGCAAGGAAGAGCCTGTCCACATAATCTGCACAACCAAGAGTTGCACTATATCATTAAAGAAGCAAGGAGGATGAGTGGTTCAGTTCCTTTATCCTAGGAAATAAGGGGAAGGGGGGCTCAGTGCTCTCTCCCTCGACGATAGCCTAAAAACCCATGCCTACTTAATTATAGCTTGAAGTTTTCAGTCCTTTACTAGGTGCCTAAAAGTACAAGCTCTGTGTTAACCACACTAAGTTTAATAAGAACAGCTTGATGGCGCAGCTTGTCATTTTAGCAGCAGTTATCTGGCATGACCATGACATCACGAGTAGGCAAGTCATAAAATTAGGGAGTGGCAAGAGACGCTGAACAAAGATATGATTAAAGCTCACATAAGCGTCATGTTTGCAAAAAAAAGAAAGACATCACTAATCGTAATAATGTGTGCCTTTTCCGAGACTCGGAACAACAATCCTTTACAAACTTGCAAAACAGTGCTATAATGCAGGTTAACAATATTGACATGGCTGTTAACAGACACACAAGACTAGTAAGTGGTTCAATCCAAATGCCAAAGTTCCAAAATTATATATTAGGCTAATCATCTCAGTGAAACTGGCCAATGCTACTGCTGATAGAACTCTGATATATCTGGCCTTTTTAATGGCACAGCTTGGCTTCCACGTTGACGTGAATTCTGCATTACAGTAAAAACGGTGTTTCTAGATACTTTTCAGTTATAAAACACAGTTGAAACTCGTTTTAATGAAGTGATGAGCACCCTCACTCAGTTAAGTTAGGAAGGTCAGAAAATCAAGAAATTAATTTTCAATACTTCTGAAATCTACAGTTGTAACACAGCGGCACTCAGAAGCTGTCAAGCCATTGTATTTGCCACTAACTCCCACCTTCGTGTGTGAAAACTCTGAGGGTGGCCCAGACATGGAGCTTCTGACGTCACCCCGGCATGGGAGGCTCCATGTCAGGGCAATGCACGCTAGGTAGATGGCCGCGTGAAGCTATGGCAGACTTTCAGTATACAAAGACGGTGAAAACGAAGGCAGCGATTGTGCAAGCAGGCTAAGCAAAAAAGGTGCAAGCAGACGATTGCCTCCCTATTACTAGCGAACACACAAAAGGACGACAGATAAAGAGACCGCACAACCGCTAGTTTCTCTGTCGTCCTTGTGCGTGTTCGTTAGTAATATGGAAGCATTCAGTCAATACCAACTAGCCCAGCTAAATGCATAAGAGCAGGGGTCGGCAACCTTTTTCAGGAGGAGGGCTGAGTGGGGTCGGGTGGGGGGCTTTGCTACTAATGAGATAAATTTTGCGAATTGACAATAGTGATGTACAAAACTGGAATAGAAATCACGTGCATTTTCAGCACGCATGTCAAAAGGTCGCAAGTAGTAAACATAGGTTACAGACAAAAAAGCTCTTTCAATCTTAGCCAACTCACTCACGAATGCTATCTACATCAAGGTTGCTAAGCGAAAGACGCAGAATGTCGTGCAAGTGTTTATCGGTATCGGTTGTAGTAGGGAGGGGGGGTTCCGACGTTAAGCCGAGGGCCGCATAATACTGCCTCGTGGGCCGCAGGTTGCCGACCCCTGCATTAGATGACAGTCATCTGTTGCAGAAACCATGGAATAGCAAAAGCAACCTTCGTAGTGTTCCTCTGAGAGTATTTGCAGGAACAATGAACTACTGTCAACCTTGCAATCGATATGTAAGAGCACTGGCGGCTGGTAGGTCGGCTGTTTAAAACACGGGCGCAGCAAGCAGTCTCATCAAAAGAAACCTAGGGTCGTCACTAGGGTGGCTAGATGTTTTAATACAATAGCATTAAAAGGCACACTCACACAAGCCATCTGTGCCAGAATAAAAAAAAATTACCGCTTTTTTAACCCATTTGCTTCAAGAAAGGTTTTTCTATATCAAAATTGGAGCCTGGCTAGTTATTTCGGGTTGATCACAACAGCGGGTACCTGCCTGGGAATTGCAATTTCTTTGTTAGACCACAACTTCGTAAAATTCGGTTTTATTAGTTCCAAGTTTTAACTGCAGCACTCGACCTAGGTACTACTGTTGTATGTAACCTGCTAAAAGCAAGATAAACGAACGACATAAACGTCACTTGAAAAGAAATACTGATACCATAAGTGGGCTCTTGCTTTATCGATGACACAGTTGCATTGCCCTTCTTAGCCTTAGGGTGCTTTATTC
This sequence comes from Rhipicephalus appendiculatus, assembly GCA_030522465.1. Taxonomy (NCBI): domain Eukaryota; kingdom Metazoa; phylum Arthropoda; class Arachnida; order Ixodida; family Ixodidae; genus Rhipicephalus; species Rhipicephalus appendiculatus. The sequence continues at coordinate 55,522 of JALIZH010026129.1, forward strand.
TCCATCGCAGTTCACCACTGCTTGTTGAGGCCTGGCCCTTGTCGGCATTTTCATTGAAATGCAATGCAGAGATGGCACACCTAAAGGAAATGAACATCCAATTAGATATATAGTCCTAGGCAAACCTGAGATAGCCTGCGTGCCAGCAGCATTGAGGCAAAACTGATGTTCTGCGTGCAGAGCACACAGTGTATCGAAGCGCTGACTGTCTTGCCCTATTGAACAGTGGCGGGGCTTTGTGTGTGCGTGTGTGTAAGTGTGTGTTTAGTGCTGTGCACGACGTCGTTCTTGAAAAGCGGGGTGCCATCAGTGTCGCTAAAGGTGCGTAGAACTTTGGGGCGACCCCTCACCACGTGTGGGGTGACGCCGCGTTTGAGGCCACGACTCCTCCTCCTCGTGCCAGGGTGCAAAGAAGACCCAGACCGCCTCAGTCCGCCTTTATCTGCCCGACAATCGGCACAGTTTTTTTTACGGTGTCGAGTGCCCTTTCAGCTTGTTTACCCATTGTTTTGTATCCATATAACCCAGTCACCTAATTAAATGTCTTGGTTTAAAGAAGTTCATTGCATTTGACCCATTATCTGGCTGGTTAGCAACACGCTTTTTCTAATTACGTTAGAAGTCACCACGAGGCCAGCATAACTGTCTCAAAAGTGTTTCTGTGTCAACCATGTATCATAATCAGCAAAACTGCACCAGGAACCTTGATTGAGAGTCTGAATTGATCTACAATGCACACAATAACTAAATGAAGTCTTTAACTTGGTTGATAGATTGTGTATGTTCCATGATAAAATGCATAACTGTAGTGATGAAGGGACTCAAAGATCACTCATGAAAGTTTCCCTTTCAGAAAGCAAGCTTTCGTTATACCAAAGTAAGACAGTGCTATAAACATGTTCGAATCCTTGCCATTTGTTTGATAATGGCAAGCTTCCTAGTCTGATTAAGATACAGCACAGAGGCACACCACTGAAATATGATAAGGTTTATACCACAATAGGTACACACAGACTGTGCAGTAAGTGCAAAGCCTTGTTGACGAAGCTAATCCCATCAATAATTGCTTAGAATTATGGTACAGACAATGCTGTAGGAATACGGCCCTGTGCTTCAGCAAGACAGTCAGGATAAGCCTGAATAGGCAGAGAGGCAATAATGCAAAAGAAAGCAGATTTTCACAAGTGCTTGTAGCACCCACTGAGCTAGTATCTTGTTTTAAGTACATATCTATTATTTGAAAATGTCTTCTGTAACAAACTCACCTTGCAAGCATTCCATGGTATGAAAAAGAATATGCCTTGGGTGCAAAGCGGTTTATCACCGAATGAAATGCTTCGACTCCGAACGTCTGGAAATTCGGAGACACTTGACGAATGTCGTCCAGCAGCCTCTTGTTGCTCAGCAGGCTAGACAACTTGTCATATGCATCAGTACCTGCATGATTGTAATAAAGAAAGTAGAAAGTGGTGGCTAGTATCACAATGAAAGGTAGGGCTCACTCGGCCTCAGACTCACTAAAATTTTTCTCAACTGGACTCACTCAGAATAAAACTTACCAAAATATTACTTACCCAGACTCACTTAGACTAAGACTCATGGCTTGATCTGAGGCTGAGTGAGATGACTGATGAGTGAGTTTGCCAACCTATGGCAATTACATTTGTGAAAGCTTTCTATGTCAGGCACGAAGAAATCCCCAAAAATCCAATAACAATGACCCTCCCCAACATTTTTTTCCTTTTTTGTGGTGAGGACTGTACCTGGAAATATCCACTGCCGCGGCTCAAGGTCCCCATGCTGGCAATCACTGTAATGGTGGCCGTGACCATGATGCTTGTCTTGAACATGGTTGAGAACAGACAACCATACTGCCACACTAAGGTCACCATTACCAGAGCCACGCTGTACAGAAAAGTACAGGTGGTTGATAATGGACTGTGTCCAAAGGCCAATAGCAGTGCAACCTGTACGCTTGGCAGCTTGCAGAAGCTTCTTGTTCAACCCTGCACACCCGAAATTATGGTCATACGCAAGCGCAATAAAACACTTTCGTGAAAAAAAAAAAAAAGAATGCTCACCTTTGCCAACATGCCAGGCGTCAAACAAATGGTCCACTTCAGGCTTTTCCACTTTGAAGTACCTGCACCAGTGTACCAAAAATGGCTACATTACAACTAGACCTAAACTGTTTTTGTCACTAGAAGCCCTAAGAATGCGATTTTACTATTTATTGCACAATTCTCTGTGACACTATTATGAAAATAAAAGTTGCTCATTTTTGTTTTATTGTTAATAATTGTTTTACTCCTCTCTCTCCTGTGAGTAAACAGAAAATAGCTTTCAATACAAGTTACAGAATATGCAATATGGAGCTCTTCAATGACACAAAAAGCAGCTGGCTTACAAGTCACGTGTAACTTAATTGCGCATGCCATGCATTTGATTTCATAGCAATGTGTATGACTAGCATTACGAGTTGAATGTCATCATACGCCTTGATACATTATCTTGAGGCAATATTAAGGGACTTTGATATGTGCAACTTGAAGACGCAACAAGTTGATCTATGACAGCAAAATTTTCAACATCCCACCATTGTACGCTCTCGAACTTACATGAGTGCCATCTTCATTGTAGAATGAATTGATCACTTAAAAAAAATAATAAATAAGACAGCTTCACGCTAGCGGTGCCAAGCCTGATGGAGGTGCGGAGCTGGGCAGCCTTCCTTGCTTCTCTTTATTTTGGTCTTTGTGTTTCTCTGTTTTTTTTTCTAAACATTTTCCACCTCCATTTATTTCTATTTATTTCTTTCTCTCTGTCTTTCTATCTTTTGATCTCTTTTTTTTTTGCTATCTCTCTCTCCCTATACTTTTTTATCCACTCTCTTTCTGTCTTGCTCTCTGTTTCTTCAATCTCTTTTTATGTCTGTTTCTTCCCATCTCTCTCTCTCTTTCAGTACATTTCTTTGGCTTTCTTCCTTGTCCTTCCTTTTTTAAGGGCCTGTCATACGCTGTCATCGCTTGGCGTAACGCTCCATCTTTAGCACATTGCTCCTTTGATCTGGCTCCTACCCACTATAGGGCGAGCACACGCTTGCACCAAAGAGAAGTGTTCTGCAGGGATGACAATGAAGTCTGTGGAGGCGCGAGCAGAACTAGCCCTGTCGTGTGCTGCGTTAAAGGACCTGAACACATGTCCAGACAGGAATAAGCGCTGAGGAAAGGACATCACGCGTTCATAAGCCCTCATCTCTGTAATTGACGCCGGGCAGCTCGCTCGTGTCGACAGAAGACAGAGAACATGCACCAAGAGCGATTGAAACAACGCTAGGAGTAAATGCACGAGGCACTCGAGAGGGGAGACTTCGCTTCTACCAAAGAATTCCTAGCATGATTCGATGACTGCTCCGTACTTCCTAAAGCTTTCATGTTGAGTGCAACTGGATAAATTTTTCTATTTCTTTCTTTCTCTCTCTCTGTATTTATTTTCTTTCCCATCAGTTATTGCATCCCAAGCCAGACAAATCAGTGCACATGTTCTGGGAGCAAGGCAGAACATGAAGAGGACAAAGGGAGTGTGTGACAGTTCATGATGATGATGATTTACATTCACAACTAACAGAGATTCTCTGTGCTTAAACAGCTCCGCTGTAAAAAAAAACTGAATCAGTGCTGCTTTTTGTCAACTTTCAGAGGAAGTTTGACAAGTGCCAGTGATGTGATTGGCCAAGGCCATTTTGGCGCAGCTTCTGGAGCAGCTAAAATCTCACTTTGGAGCAGCATAACTAGCGTTTGGAGCAGTTACTTGCCGCACATTTTCGGACGCAAACATCTGTCTCAAAGCCGGGGCTGATGCACCACATGTCAAAGGTGTTTTTAAATGACGCTGGCTTTCCCTGATGCCTTAGTTACAAAACTGGAAGCACAATCTGTCAGAATTTTTCGTGCATTCTATTTACTTTCCCAATAATGTCTGACTACATTTGTGCTTTCAGTACAACCTAGTCCTGTATTGTGTGGAGAAGTGTATGCTGTCATGCTTTATGTACAGAATCGTTAGGGTCCTGGCTAATGAGCGGTTAAATAAGGAACAGGGTTTAGTAACTAGTAGTTTCTTCCAGTTATTGAATGTGTGCTCGACAAAATTTACCTTGATGGGGGAGTACGTATTAAAACATTTGACAAGCTGGTTGACATGAAGAGTTGCCGAGGTCGACAAGCCCAGCCGAGATATACCGAAATACCGGGACACCATGCCTTCTTGGCGAAGTAACAGTCACTGCATAGCCCGTGGTACTGTTGGTAAAATCTGCCCAGTGTATGGTCTTAAAACTTAGGTATCCTGCGTGAAATATTTTAGAAGTAAACGAGAATAGCAGTAAAAATTAAAAAAAAACCTAAATAAACGGCCGGTTTTACATACGCGTACTGAATTACTGTTATCAATAAAGTCAGTCAAGTAAGACTGCCGTGCAAGAACAACTGGGTCATTATTACATTTCTGTGGCTGTATTCACAACAGTTAGAAAATATTTTATTGAACTTCATAATGTTACCTCGCAGTATGGCCTAGTAGTAATAGAAAACTAACACAGTAAGCTTTGCAGTATGGGTGAGTTCAAATCTAACAAAGAAAGTTTCGCAATATGGGCGAGCAGAAATTGTGTGCAAGCCTTGCGCCCAGCAACAACTTCAACTACATGGCACATTCCTGTATACTGCGATGACCCCTCGAAATCACAGTGGTAACCTATGGATTTCGAGTGCCTGCTGTCATGCTTCTCACCGAAAGAACGCAGAAACGATTTCCTGGCGCATGCTTGGCGCCAACAATGAAAATTTTGACAAGATGTAGCAGGATGTAGCAGGTTTCACCCCTTGGCGCAGTTTGGCGCAATTGGCGCAGCTATCACATCACTGAAGTGCTTTCAAAGCTGCTCAAACACTGACCTGCGCACTTGGGGATGGCGGTCGGTCACCACTTCACTGACATGCAGACCACTTGTTTCCAGGAAATGAAGAGACCTCTTCAGGCCTTCCAATTCCATGTGTGTGCTAGAGGCTACTTCATTGCACTAGACAAAAAACAAAATGTATAATGCAACACAATGCAACAAACGTACACACACAAATGCACATAACCTTCCAAAGAAAAAAACTTGCACATCAAAATGGTAATAGTGCATGGTTTTTGTATACACTCCGTGCACTGCGACTGGCGCGCCACCGCGTGGCCGTCAGAGCAGACAGTCATTGAGAGCCCGAGCAGAACCAAACGCTCTCCCACGCCCGCTAGCACGTAGTTTATTGTAATCAATGAACTGCTGCGTAGTCGATTGTACCAACAGGTACACGTCGTGTCCTGCGGGAACGACGTTTCACAGTTTCTCGACTCGTCCCTGCTTTATTGGGCAGCGACATAATTTGATCACGGCTGTGCGACGAAAAAAGTGTTTGGTTCCCGCTCCTTCTACCATCTCGTGTTCTGCCGCTGCATGCTTGGAATTGGTCTGAGACACCACCTCTGCAGGTGCAATGATTTTGCGTGATGTTCTCGCTGCCATAGAGCTGGTGAGAAAAGAAACGTATGCAAGGCATTTTATAAAATACCTTGCATACGTTCCATCAGTCTTGAGCTGAATTATAATTCAGCTGAAGACTGATGGAACATTTTAATGGACCTTATTAACTCGCCGTCTACCCTTCGCAGTTTTGGGGAATGCAATGCGAGGTAATTAGTGCTTTGCAGGGTTGATGGGACCATCAGTTAAGGGGCGAAAGTTACATAGCTTATTACCGTAAACACAACTAGCGGCCCAGCAGCGCTATGTGCACTCGGTAGGATCAAGCTAAGACGCAGAGTAGCAGAACTACAGGTCTGTTCGAAAAAACGAAGCTTTGCGAATGCTGTAGCGACGGATGTGCATGTCAGTGTGTTTCGGAAAGCAACATAAACAACGCAAGAAGTTGTAGTGAATGAGAGACGTGACGGTGGCCGAAGTGACCGTGCCGTCGTCGTCGCCACTTTACAAGGTGAAGCGAAAGACGAAACAGGGCTTCGGAGTCCTCTCTCGCCGAAATCGTAGCACTTTCTCTTTCTCGCCCGCGCCTCAAGCTCTTAGCATGAGCAGCGCGAGCGCTAAGGTAAAGACTACGATCATGATGAGCGATGATGAGACCGCGACAATTTCAAGCAAAGCACTTTGCGAGACTCGGTGGCTGCAAATCGCCGTGGCACGAAGACGCAACAAAGGAGCACGCTGCCCGAAAACTCACCCTGATTTCCACGGTGAGTGGCCGTGGAGCCATCAATAATTCTAAATGCTCTGAGTATTTTGCAAGTACACGGCTAGTGGGCACGCACCAATAATATTGTAAGTGTGAAAGAATGACAGCTTACCGCGACAGTTATGGAGTAAGCAGCTTGCTTTGCACACACCTGACGCACGCATTTAGCCGTCAGTACTGACGACGCGCAGCAAGGCACTCACTATAACGTGGAAAACGTGGCCGCTGTCGTGCAGGTTTTCCCCTTTATTCATGGTGGCATAGCAGCAGAATGTCCCACTACGGTATCTTTAAATCCAGCTCGAAGCACTAACGCGCCGGCTACGGACGCTTGCGCCACCATAGCTGTCAAAGCAATGAGGCGCTGCTGTCTGCTAAGGCTCTCAACGTTGCGCGCCCGCCGCACCACTCGTGGCGCTGCGCGCAGTTTTCAAGGCGCCCCCTATAGGTCCCAAACGGAGTGTATAGCTCTAGTAGCTACTGCTGTCCACTCACTGGTCATCATTGATCAGTAGAGACCGGATTTTAGGCAAATGCCTATTTTGTTCCCTTGCGTTCCTATCATGCCATTTTGATATATGAGCACGAATTGGAGGTCAGGAAGGGCCTTTATAGTGTTTTTAAAATGCCTATAAATGCCTATTTTTGGCATTCGTGCCTAAATGCCAATGAGTGCCTATAAATGACTATATTTGAAATTGGCGCCTATTGAACACTATTTAACCTCACTTTTCGCTCTCGAGTGTAGTTTGAGATCTTCACGACCACAGCACTTACACTTTCATGTCGTCAGTTCCAAATCCACCGGCACACTGGCCAGTGCACGCCTTTTCTTTTACGTGCCTTACAAGCTAGACGCCTTGGCAAAGACTGCTTAGTGCCTAGCTAATTGAAACTGCTTCAAAATGCGCTCTCTGGGTTTTCATCAGTCTATCTGATGCAGTACAATACTAGTGAAGTGAGCACCAGGTACTCGCACAACTTGGCCATACTTTAGGACAACCTTGTCGCGGTAGCACCAGAAGTGGTTGCGTGCTGCATAGTTGCCATGGGCACAACAGAGTTACACGACGGTGGTCTCATGATTGCTCGCGATTATAGCGCTACTGTAGTTGTTTTTCTTTTCAATATTGGGTTGAGGCAGTTTTCTGTGAGGTTTATGACCGTGACTGCACAGCTGGGAAGGCAGGTCATAAGTCTCCTGGAAGTCTTCCGGACAAATCAAAAGAGTTGGCAGGCAAGTGATGTCACAAAGTGTGCACACTATCACTTTAATTATACAATTACCTTGACTTGTTTCTTTAGCACTGAACACTGCACTTTTAAATTTATTGTACACCCAGACATACTACATCACAGATACTTGAGAACAACCTATGCATCTAGTTGGAAGTCACCAGGTGTAATAAGACACAGCGCAAGGAAAAATGTTTTCTGCATTTTACCTGCACAAGCTCCATTTCAATGATGCGGTTGATGCCCGTCTCCAACAGCGAGTAGACACCATATTTGGCACAGTAGCCGGGCGAATCCGCCCGACTGTCCCCAGCTACCTTCGCAATGCCTCCGCTGGACAGAAGTCTTCGAACATGAAGGTCCTTCTCCTCATTCCACACCTGCAATGAGTGCCAAAGTAACTTGAATATTTAGCTCTTTAATACTGAGAGCAGATTCTGTATCAGGTGCCATGAGAATTGCATCGCTTTAATAAACTAGTACTGAGTAAAGAATGAGCTAACAATAGGACTAACACGAAATACTGCACTAAAGCATAAAGCAGACTCACACCGAATGTGTCTGAATGAGGTGAAGTATGCATTGCACTAAGTTGTGCAGTATTCATGCTATTTAAGCTAAGATTAGTAAAATTGTGGTATAGAACATTTCACCACCTTGTTTACTGCAGGAAGAAGCAGCTTGCGTTGCAGGCGGTGGTATGTTCGCTCACTGAAACAACACACGCCAGCATTGCTCAGGAAACGCAGTGACTGTGCTATGCTGCAGCCAGTAAAAAGAATAGACGCAGCAAGGGCGACATCTCCTGCAGCATGCTTGCCCTTTTTCGGCTGACTCAGCCAAACGTGAACATGCTGGTCCATGCAAAGTGCAGTCACCTTTACAAGGGTGCCCATTGACCTGAAAATGCAATAAAGAACAAAATTAACATTTAAATCTGCAAAAGTCTGTTGAAAAGCACAGGAAGCAGGCTTCAAGTGAAGTGCATGAGCATACAGAGCAAACAGGCACGCACGCTAAGGTGACATGTTCAGACGGGAATGCAGGTAGCATGCAGGAATGACAAGATGCCCCCCAAACTTTGTAATGATTCTTGCAGCCTGACTGAGGCCTTCCACTGCTCAGTAAATTTTTTTTGCCTGCCCTCAGATATAAAAACCACACGTGTTGGCTGAATGCCTTTTTTTTCTCGTTTTCTCTTTTCTTCTTCCATAGTGAATGCAGTGAATCTTGACAGTGCTATTACACCAAATTTATGTACCACTTCCTGCACGAGAAAAAAAAACATGCACACCTGCACTGAGGCTTCTGCAGGAAGACCACAGGTCTGGCAGAATTTGCACAGTTGCAGTAGGCAGTCCTCGTAGACGATAAACTTTCTGGCTGCAGGACGCTCATGTGATGACCTGTAATTAAACAATTTTTGTAATACATTCAGGACCATTCATCTTTTTTTTTAATTGCCTGCCTTTTAACATGAAAATTAGAGCTGAACACTGCCAGTGTGACCACTTTTTCTTAAATCCTAAACACAACCACACTGCCATTTAGTGTTTGAGTGGTTGCATTCTTCCATGAAGAACATGCTGTTACGCTGTTTCTTCTCCATGATGCATAAGCATTAAACCGCATGTTCCCACTATTGCATGGGTTCAGCATAGGTACTGTAGGCCAATAGTTAAAAACAGCAAGGCAGCAGAAGCACAGACATTTGTGCAAGAAGGTATGGTTACATTGGATGAATTGGTAGCACAACACCGAAAGGGACAGCCCTTCTGAAATGTGTATGAGGCATGGTATAAAACATTCCTACTAGTTGCAGGAAGGCTTATATAGACCAGACGGGTCGTTGTGTGAACATATGTTTCTGAGAGCATAAGATTAGTTACTAATCAGAGTTCCCATTTGGCCATAACCCGGAAGCTCGCATGAATTTGTACCATGGTTTTGTAACAGCACAGCCTTTTCTTTAGCACCATAATAAGCAGATATGTGAAATGATGCAAGAGCTTCACAATCAAAGCTGGTGATATGCGCGTCAGTATCCCGTCTATTGTTCTTTCACACAATGACATATCTCTTTTAGAGTCATAATTTTTATATCAGTTGCGTGTTTTCTGCCCTTGATACCTGTGGTTCTATATTTTTAGTTTGCATTCATGGATGGTGTAGTCACAGTCAGTTAGATCACCTGTTACAGATACTGGTGATGTACCGAAGGCTCTGTACTTTTCTACCTATGTGCCTTTCATTCTAACAAAATTTCATTTCAGTGCATGCACTTGTCCTTTACTGTTCTTTCTTGTCTCTGTTAGTGTTGCATTACCCATTCATCAAATGGAGTTAGCTTGCTACACAGCCATCACGAACAGAAATTAACAGCCAGAAAGATTAATTTCTGGAGGGGGGGGGGGAGGTTGTTGCTCTAATTAACCAGCCTCTAACACAAAATAGAAAGTTGTTGAGTAGCCTGCACAGTTGCATGGAATTTAAAAATCACCTGTACAATTGCGTGACATTCAAGAATCAGTTGTGTGCTGCCACTGGCAGCATGAAAGCCAGTAACATAACTTTCCCACAGGACGATAAAACTTGGTGGAATTTCACTTCACAACCACATTACAAAGAGATTGTTGCATCACTTACACTTCAGAGCTGTTCAATGTGGGCTCATAGGTCTTGTCCTGGAGATCGTCCTCGCATGTTAGTGATGGCTCTGAACCCACAAGTGATGGCTCTGGTATTGGCGTGGAGCTCCTTTTCTGCATTGTCTCCAACAACAACATATCAAGAAGCTCCTGGTCTGTTTGGCATTCTAGAAGTGCAATAAAGAATGATGCATTTAAAGGGACACTGAAGAGCACAATGATTTTTCTCGCATTAGTGAAGTAGTCTTCTACGATACCAAAACAACCACGCTTGTTGCAAGACGACAGAAAACACGCAAAAAGAAAATGCAGGTGGTGACACGCCACCTTGAAATTCCCGCACCATTTGCCGTGACGTCACAAATTTTGACGGCGCCTACTAGGGCCTACGTAGTTCGTAATCGGTGAGTATGAAGTACATTTTTTTCTGAGGGTGGCATAGACTTAACATATCAAATTTGAGGAAATTTTGTTGAGCCAGTGGCGCCAAAATATGGTAAATACACTTTGAAATATTTGACATCATGCATGCAGATAACACTGTGAAACTTAAGAATGAAACTTTGAACTTGATTTTCTCCTCTATTAATAAACATGTGATGGTGAACTAAACGACACTAGAGTTCTCAGAGCACAATTTATCAATCTAAACCAATTCATTGTTTCTCTTTAGTGTCCCTTTAATAAAGGCTTGTGTTTTTGTGAAGTTGCAAGATGACATGAGAACAGTGCACTACGATATAATGACAGAGGACTGCAATAATAATAATATCCAGGGTTTTATGTGCCAAAACTATGATTTGAGTAGTGGAGGGCTCCAAACATTTCAAACACCTGGAGTGCATCTGTTTCTTAGGAAATGGGCCTTTGGCTTTTACCTCCACAGAGTTACAGTGATGATGGCATAATGACTGTTCTTTGAGATTATAGAGCCAGCACAGAGACAGGCCAAAATCAAGAGAACATCCCTGATGGGCCATATGTGATAGCAAAAGAAATAAAAAGGCAGCAAGACAAACAAATGATGCAAAGCTATAGTGTTAATTAAGTGCAAATACATGAAGCCAGACGAAGACGAGAGTAGCAATGTGGGCTTGTTGGTCTGTCATGCTTCTTGGATGTGGGTGCAAAAGAACAAGGACATAGGGCCGGTGTGTGTGTACTTTCTTCCCTGCGTCCTTGTTTTTTTGCACCCACATCCAAGAACCAGACAAAGAGCTGACAAACTTCTCAGTACAAGAAATGATAAAAAGAATGGGCCGAATACAAAACGTGGCAGCTAATGCATCGTAGAGAATGCATAGAACCACTCCTCTTGCCATGTTCTTTTCATTTCCTTATGATAACAAGTTGTCACTGCATAAATGGGTACTGTTCAGGGCTGTATACATTTCCTGGGGATGAACAATAACTGAAATTTCAGCTTTACTAGCCAAGACGTTTCACCGGAGGAAAAATGTGATTACTCACCAACTTCTCTAACTGATGGCCTTGTCTGAATGCCTTTTGATCTTGATGCGACTTTGTGAGACACTTGCGTACCCTTCACTTCAACTTGAACATGGCATTGAGTATGGACACTTGCGACACGACAGCCTATGCAAAAGAGGTGAAAGGTTTACATGTCCCAGCAGTTTTCATTGAGTGGTTCATTTTGCAGTGATTGCTATCAATCAGTATGAAAATAACTTCTAAAAATGCAAATACAATAAAGCTTTTTTGATCAAAATGACGAAAATAGATATATTGGCTAGTGTTCCGGCTGGCCCTGTTAGGATTTCAATCTTTACACAGGGCATTTCAATGATGTTTCGTGGTTGGCGAACATTTCGTAGGATTACTCAGTGAAGAAATTTTCCCAGCTGATTTCAACTAGGTGATAACCGTTTACAGTTCTGCTGATTTATGCACTCTCCTTGCTATGTTAAAAAAAAAGCACCCAATTCGGCATTCTCAGACGAACCGCAGGATTTGTAACAAGGAAATAAGCGCAAGAAACGTGCCCCATAATCACAGAATAGACGCAATGAATCGCTTTCAACACTAGCCAAAAAGCACAGATGCGGCAGCTACGGCTACTTTCAGACGACGAGTGGGTAAAGCACACCTGAACTTGTATTCTCATTGTCGCCGCCAGCGCGAAGGTCGGTGGACACCAGTAGAGACAAGGCAGGTTCGTGTCCTGTGGCCGAGCACGTCTGCGTGGCAAAAGATGTCATTACTCGCTGCACTGTCAATATTGGCAGACATTGCATGCAAGATGCACGTAGTACGTTACCTCGTGTCGTGGACGCTTAGGCAGTGAGGCATCACCCTGCTCAGGTGCGAGGCGTCCGCGGACGAGAAGAATGTTTGGTACAGCACCAGACGTGAGCGATGCACAGGGTCGAGTCGGAAGACCCATGTACGCCAAGTCCGGCGCCCTTGAGGTAAAGCAACGCGGCTCGAAATGGAGCCCGCAAACGCGACTGTTCTGCACGGGGGACCAGTCCTGATACTCCAGACGTCCACAAGTGCGCACGAACTCGATCCACTTCTGCCGCCGAGGTTCGTCGCGGGGAAACGCATGCAGCGATACGCCTGATCCCGACTTCGACGTGCAGAAGGAAACAGCGCAGAAGGATTTCGGCATTGTGGCCCTGTCACTGCAGCCCAGGCAGCACAGGGAAATGAAGAAGTCCTTGGGTGCAGGAAACGGGAAAGCTGTAGTGTCGCCAAACACAAAATTTTCAACGCGTGCGCCGCGGCCACACACTCGCGAGCAGCCGCCGAGCAGTCACCAACAAGCGGCGAGCGCGTCAAAACAGAAATGGCGGCTACGACGTCATCATAACTTGTTGGAGCGGTTACTTAGGGGAAATAGGGGGGGTCACCGCTGGTCACCTCCGAGGGTGTCAATGCCGCCAGGTGCGGCCTATAATGCTGGATCGCGCACGAGAACTTCAAAATTCATATAAAATACCTTCGAAGCTTTATTCGCTGTCGATATTTTGCAGATGGTACACGCATGTACACGGGAATCGATCCAGCAGGCTATCTCGGCCGCGAAATTTTGTGTCAGTACCCCTTTAAATCAAGCAAGTATTCTAGTATTTGTATTCTTGAATCTGTATTCCTGTATCTGTGTTCCGAAATACTTCTTTAGCCTTTTTGCCAAAGTATTTGGGAAATATCCCGTTAGGTCAAAAACAAATTTGTCTCAGTATCTGTATTTTAGGCTTCCAGTGTACTTTTATATCTGTATTACGGAATACTTTTCTGAGTATCTCTCCCCGGCCCTGATAGCTACCTATGTATCCAGAATGAAAAGGCATCGGGCTGAGTAGGGCCACTGTAAACACAATGCGTTAAGGGTGTAATTTTGCAAGTACAAAAATTTACGATAAACATGATTTGAAAACGGCAGTGGCAGTCATTGATCCAGCATGTCTCGCCTTAGACGCTGCGTGATTAAAATCCTGTTTGATGCAATATAAGCTGTAACTGCATTTCGTTCGCTTAAGAAAACCCTGTATCTGCTCCTCTACTATGAATTCAATAGCTAGTACTGATTACTTATCGTATGCTTCAGCAATTATCGACTGCGTAACTACACGTTTTCAATATTTTACAAGATCGTCTTCGCACGTTCGAACGAGGCGCTGCCTTTAGCGTATCTTTCTTTTCTATGCACCAAAGAAAGGTCTTAAGTATAAAGCGCTGCCGGCGTGTTATTCATAGCTGAAAGCGACCCTAAACCACACCGAGTTCAAAGGCAAGACAGTAGTTTCTTCCTCGCCTTCACTACCCTTCCTACAAGAGCGTTTTCCTCCTCGCAACTTATTTCTTCAGAAAACACGAAGAATGTCAGCACTAAGCCTTAAGCCAGTCTGGATTTCGAGCTTTTCGACTACACGCTGCTATCTCCGCTTGTGCAGTCGCAAATGCAGAAAACCAAGGGAAATCAGTTTATCGCGCATGCTAGTCATGCGAGACAATGCAGAACGGGCATGCGACTGCATGTCCAAGCAGGGTATGCGACAATTCACAACAGATAGCGCTCGTATATCGACCAATCTAGAGCTTATTTCATCCTGATGTCACATGAACAAACAGCTGGCGTCACGAATTGTGCCGCAAAGACGGGAAACGCCGGGAGAGAATAACGCGCTCGTACTTCGCATTTTCAGAAGTTGTTTAGGGGCCCTTTAAGAGAAGTTTTCTTATCAATGAGCAAGCAATTCTGAAAGAATGCCTTCAAAGGTGCTCCATACATCTTATTGTGGGCATGAAGTATTTGTTTGATCCTCAATCAAATTGGGGCATGAAGTATTTGATCCTCAATCCAAGTATCGAATTTTTTTATGCCAACTAGTAATCACTGAAAGATTCTTCGGGAGTTCGTCTAAATATATAGTTCGCTTCATTCGCGTGAAATATTTCGCTTATAATAGACCCGGGTTAGCATACGATACTCCCCGTTGCACGTGCCGAGTGTCTTGAGCTGAATTTATTTATATATTTATTTATTTACATACTTCCTGCAACGCTGTAGTGGCATTACTGCAGGGGGGTGTACATACAAAGTCAATATAGTTAATGACATTTCCGTGACAGTACAAAAAACAGAATGCAATGTATAATTATAACAACATATAACAACAGCAGCACGCAAACAAAACTTTAGTGCAATTTGGCACATAGCAAACAGGTATAAAAGGTGTAATACACATGTCACAATTCACAACGACGAGAAAAAAGCACCGTTGTCACTCAAGTTTACTTTATCTTCAGCAAGTTCATTCCATTCTCTGATTGTTTGTAAGAAGAAGGAGTTGGCAAAACTAGTCGTTCTGAATGAGTTTTGTTGTATTTTATGTGTGTTGGCATCTTTTAGAATGATATGTTGGTGCTAGTAGATATTCCACCTTATCAATCCCAGTTTGATCGTAACATATGCTATGCAAAAGCTTTAACAGAAGTTATAATCGACTCGCAAGTTACTAAACTATTTCTTTTATTTGTCCCCTTTTTTCTGTGTCGCTGTATCCGTATGAACAAAGTCGTGGGTTCTTTAATATAATTAATGGCCTCTATTGTGTGTCCGTATTAAGTTGAACACCGTCGTGCATTCGACTGCTGTTATAAGTGATTTTGTCTCTTGCTCAGGGCTACCCTTACAAAGCATCGAACGAGGGTTCATCATCATCATCGCCCACTTTTCCCAACCTCACCCGCGTTGTGGGCATGCTGGACCGCGAGCTTGGTTTGGCGGCCATCTTCCAACCATCGCTGACCACGGCGCGCCGGCGCAAACAAGCAAAAAGCGTGGTCCTCTTCATCGACGCACCGGAGTCGACGCCATCACTGCGACTCAAGGACGACCTGAGCAAGGCAGACAAGGAATCCTTCCTGCGCAAGATCCTCACCGGCTTCGCTCTTCTCAAGCCGACGTCCAGACAACTGGAAGAGGAAGCTGCGCAGGTACGCTTTCGCAGATTACCCCTGCACTCACGTGCTTCCGAAAAGTAATAAATTCACGGGTTTCAGTGGCATAATGAAGGAAGTAATGTATTCTCGAGTAAGTACTTAGGCTTTAGTGCAGGTAACTGAACCTCAGGTGGTCGGAAAAGATTCGGAGTCTCTCACGATAGCATGCCTCATGATTGTATCTTCATTTCCGCACAAAACGTTCTTCCAATTTGGTTTACACCTTGCTTTCCACGGCGCGATTCATGAGCGGCGCATGTATTCAATGAGGTTCCCCGTGCCCCGGCGTAGTCTAGAAAAAAAATAGTTACGGCAATCTTTGGCGCATGCATATAAAAATAGAGATGGGTGAGCGTTATAGCCTTATGATCATTTTTTAATTGTTACTGACTACACTTTACGCTCAGTCAGTATAGTTCTAAGTTCGTGCATTCAGAACTAGACTAGTGACGCCATGGTGTCTGAAACGTGGGGCATACGCCTCAAACTATTTCTCATCAAACCTGCGTTAACATAAAACATTTTGTTTAGCCCCTTCAGCCCTGAATTTTTTTTAATAGGTAGAGAATTTTTTTTCTTGTTGATTTGGCTTGACTACCACCTCTAGAGCACAAAACGTTATCTGGGCACACCATCAGCATATAAGAAAAATGGCCCCATGTCCTATATATAGGACACCAGGGCTAAGGGGTTGTAAAGTAAATATGTTAAATTTAAATATTTCAACTTTTGTACCCTTTTAACGCGTGTATTTGTTGTGCAGCTAAACATGTAGCAACGATATATTCATTAGAGCATCTGAAATGTAAAAAAGCAAGTTTTTGCGTTTATGATACACAGCTCGTTATTGCTCTTGAAAGGCCGCTGTCTAATTATTAGACGCTATGGAAGATCTAACATCGTAAAAATTGCTGAATCCGGCTTTGCTGCGTCCAAATAACTTCTGCCCATGTCTGCAAATGCAAGCTGACCGAACTTCACTTCATCGTCGTCATCTTCTAGCTCCTGCATGTTCTCCTCATGCTGCGCCGAAAACGTATTCAGACCTATTACATACAATCTCGCTGTTGGAACCCGCTTCCATATTAGCTAAGAAATGACGGCTGGGTTCTCGAGTAGAATAACAAGAACTCGTAAGCTTACAAAAGCACTACAGCTCTGGGTCAACATGCAATAAATTTAGGGCTCTGATAACCACTGAGCCCTGGTGTCCTATATTTAGTACATGAAGGTTGTGCATTACTGCGGGCGACGCATAAATGTTAGGTAAGAGTCGCTTTGTAAATGAGCAGGTCCACATGTTAGAAACACCAGACAAAAAATATGGTCGCTCCCGATACAATAGTTAATCACTGAAATATCATCAAACATACGGTTTCAGCGATTGCCGTATTTTTGGCCTTCCGCCATCTTGCTTTCCACTTTGTGGAATTCTGAGAAATACGACGATGAAAAAAGTACTACCTATGTTTGCGCAGGTTTTTTTACAATACCTCAGACACTTTTTCGAATTTCTAAGTTACTTAGGTCACAATTTGTAGCAATATTTGTTCGTGTCCTTTTTATAGGACACCAGGGCCGAAAGGGTTAAACTAGTTTGAAGGTGAACGCATCAGCGTCTCTGCTCGTTCGCAGAGGCGCGGTTCGTGCTCGCTTCTATT
>JALIZH010026130.1:0-11899 GCA_030522465.1 Rhipicephalus appendiculatus
ACTTAAACCACGGCATGCTATTGTATTCGCAACTCCAGAAAACGCTTCGTGTGCTGGCAACAGTGGTCGAAAAAACAAAGATGGCTACGCTTAACAGGATCAACGCGGCACTTTCGCTTGGCGCTGTGCTGAAGTTTCTTAATTGCGGCGTCGGATCGCGTTGTTTCGTCGAAGGCGAAAGGGTGCTGGCTGCCGACCATCTCATCCTAATCGACATAAAGGATTTCACGGGCGAAACAGCGGAAATAGTCGCGCTGTGCGTGCAGACACTGAGCCTCTTCGGCGAACCGCATCAGATTTTCTTCAAGTTGAAGAACTTGTCCAGCGAGCCCGAAGTTGAAGAACGCAAGTTCTCATGTGTGGCGGGCCTCTCCGAAAGGTGCAAGCACTTGTGCGCTGCGTTGCTGCACTGTAACAGATAAGGCCTTCACCGTTTCCGAGGTAACTCTACGCTGCGACTCGTGTTGGCAATTGCATGTATCCCGTGAGAGAGTTTTAGTGCTGGGGCCCCATGCGGCTTGCGTACGTGAGCCCTTGCGTTCCTGTGTATACATAGTGTGCATTGACTTCACCGTGGCCGCCATCTCTGGGTACCAGCTGGTTGCGACGCCGCGTGAACCCTTACTCGAACGCGCGGAGCAAGAAACTATGACATCAGATAGGCCGTGCAGCATTTAAAAGCAAAGTTTGCATGAGTAGCGAGAGCCATTGGTGTACCTAGGGGTGTGGGGTTCACCCCCCCCCCCCCTCCTCCTAGAAACTTCTCATGCATATATACACACGCACGCAAGAACGAAACAAACGTACAAGGTGTAATTAATACCACCCCGCCCCCCAAAAATGTCAGCTGTACGACCCTGGTGAAACTAGTAATAAATTTGAGAAATTCATAACTAATCGAAGTACATTAATTTTTAATTAACCACGTTAAGTTTCCGGAAATTAGCGATCGTTTATTCAGTGCATAGCTGTTCCAGCATAAGTTGCGCTTCGGCTGTTTCGGGAAGGAACCAAGCGATGCGCCCGCGAGTCGAACGCTCCAAAAGCTGGAACAAGCGCTTTTTGCAGTTGCTCTTAAATTTCCTGCGAGCTGACGAACTTAATCTGTTAGCGCGCCGCGTTTAATGAGAACACAGCACCGTCTGTAGACACCGGAGAGCAAAGGCAGGCATATACATCGTACGTTTGTCCATAAAATATATTTCAGGTTTCACTGCTACATTTCACACGGAAGAAACGTACGCCAGTGACAGGGGCATAGCGAGAAATTTTTTTTCGGTGAGGTACACCCGTCTTTTATGTAATTCGCGCGTGCGTTTGTACGCGTACACACATGAGAAATCGAAAATTTTAGAGGGGAAGGATTACAGCAGGTTAATTTGAGAATCGGTAGCGCTACGACTTGCGCAGAAAACAAGCATACGCGAAAAATACACTCACAAACATAACGTAACTAATTTCCTAAAGCGCTTGCTTATATAAACGAAACTAACTCCGTTCTTTGAGAAGCCCGAATATTGACAAGAACGCACACACGCTAAATAATGGTGTACTCACCGGGGAGAATGAAGTCGTCGCGAACGAAGTGATTCGAACAAACCACCATAGTGTCCGTCACCTTTTTTCCAATGCGTAAGTTTCTGACCCTCGCCGTTCTCCGATGCGCGTCGTCTGCATCCTTCGGGAAGTGATGGAACGGTACATTGCCACCTTTCCACCGCGTTGCCGCGCATTGCGGCACACAGCAATGCTCTTTCGACTTCGCTTTCTTCTTTTTCGGGCTCGCGCGCGGCGGCATGGCGAAAATAAAGGAACCATGCGGCCGCTTCTCAACGCGCGCAACGTGATAGCATATCTCCTTTCAAGGTTGATCCTGTTAGTGCCGTTTCCAGGCGCGGCCGCTAGGTGGCGAGCGCTCAGATGGAGTCTTGACTAGTGGAGTAATGTGCTCAGATTAGAGTGACCTAGAATAGGGGGAGTGTCCAAAGCGCCACGCGAATACATGGGAGGATCGCGAGGGCCTTTCGCGGTGAACTCCCGCGCCGCGGCGCTGCCGTGCCGGACCCGTGGGCTTTTTCCGCGGTGGAAGCCGCGTCAAGGCGGCGAGCGTCTGCTACGCGCCCGATATTTTGGCCGCTATTAGCCAACGTTGCGGTAATATGGACAAGACTTAATACTGCGTCACCTAAACATAACACTGCATCGACTCACCACATAGAGAACACGTTTGTGGGTTGTGAAACAGGGATTTTATATATTTCTTTCAGCTGCTTTGCCACCGCAATCGTCCGCACTTACGCGCCCGTTTGAGGAACGCATTTTGCGCGCACCCATCGTGAGCGAAGGTGCTTAATTTAGTTTCGTGTGGAATGACGAACGTAAACGTGCTGCAGAAGAGAATAAGCTGGATATCATAAAGATAAACAGGAGAACGTAGCACATATATGCATGTAGTAAATGGCTATCTCATGCTAACGCGTCTGAACATATCCTTTCTTTTATTTCGTGCATTCGATTTGTTTTACATGGCTGCCTCCCGCGCTTTGCTGCTTCAAGCCTTTTCATGCGAAGCGGAATGTGTCCGTCGGTGGGGCCGTGGTACCAAAAGTAAAAAATAACTCACGTAACTATCGCATCTCGTTCACTTGGCAATATCATGGCATCACTAATTTAACTTGACATGCTTGTGATTTGTGTAACGACTAATGATAATAATATGGCGTGTGGCGCGCAAACCAATTTTCTTCGGCCGGAAATAATTCTGATGATGCGTGGAGTGAACGCAATTAACCTTCTCCCCACTGCCTCTCTTGTCCCGAGCTGAGCTCTTTCAGCTGCGTAGCCGCTGTCAAAGTAGGAGGGAGTGGAAGGTTGGTGGTCGATGCCTTGCCTTGCCTCGTAGTTGTCGCAGCTTTCCAAAAATGAGGACTCGTCCTTCTTTTGACAACAAACTGACTTTATAAATACAAGATATATACAAAATTTCAAGGCAACTATTTACATCGGGAACTGTCGCTCATAATTCGGCAGAGCCGATAGTGCATAGCACCGCTCCTGCGACCAGAACCCCCGTGAGGAGCCGGGAGCCAGGTTTTACCACCTTGGTTGCTCCTCCCCGTTCTCCTCACAGCAAATCAAAAACACTCAGTCCGCTTATTGGGCCGACTGTAAGTTATTCGTTTGCCGGCGTCCTCCCGCCCCCCTCTCTCTCTCTTTCTGCAGCATTTGAGCCCCGGTCCGAGAGAGAGAGACGAAAGGAACGGCCGACAAGGAACATTCCAAGAAGTGGCCCAAAACGCACGATCGTGGCGCCGTCCAGCTGCCCTGATCAGGTTACTCTGTGCGGCCGGTCGGCTAGCGGGCCCATGCCATCCCCACGTGTTGGCATACCGTCTTAATTGACAGCCGCTTCGCGGACTCTATCTGAGATATATAGCTGTCAACACACTGGACGCTTTCATGCCGCTTCCCGGAAACCCGCTGGCCGGAGGCCACCGCGTTGGTCGTTAAAACGCCTCTTGTGCTCGAACCGAGCGTCGCTGCGGTTTGACCCTCGGCTCCCGGGAGCTGGTTCCTTGGAAGCCGTGCTGTCGGGCGAAGACACACTCGCTCCCCCTGCCAGCTGCGCCA
Organism: Rhipicephalus appendiculatus; assembly: GCA_030522465.1. Classification (NCBI taxonomy): domain Eukaryota; kingdom Metazoa; phylum Arthropoda; class Arachnida; order Ixodida; family Ixodidae; genus Rhipicephalus; species Rhipicephalus appendiculatus. The sequence continues at coordinate 3,631 of JALIZH010026130.1, forward strand.
GACCTTACACGTGGTATGATGATTTGTCTCCGTCAGTGAATGAAAACATGGTTATCAGCAATATCGATCTCAAGATTTAGGACTTACCTATACATTTTGAAGCATTGCCGCATAGGTAAAATACATGGAAAAAACTCGCAAGGTCCCTTTTATGCATTCGCCTAAGACGACTCGACGGCAAAAGCCATGTTCTTTTTCTTCATATCCTCCCCCGCCCTCCTCCGATAAGCTTTCTGCACCTTATGTGGTTTCGCACTGCCCCCAGGGCATTGCAAGGTTTCTGCACGTCACCTGGTTTTACATGGCCTCCGTGATCGGCCCAAGGATCACGGTGGCCATTTAATGTGCCCATGTTAGGTGATGACTTCATCACATGACATCGCGCTGTTTGACGTCATGATGCCGTCACAAATTTTATTGATCTGTGACGTCATCACGTCATAATTTTTTGCATCACTCTTGTTGACGACGCGGGACCCCGGTGGTTAATTTCCATGTTTGATGAGGTATTTAAGGCTTTCGCCTTAAAAAAAAAACAAGACAAACCAAAGTAAATGAACCGATAACACTGCACTATTGTGTACGCCTTACTTCGTGTTACGAGCGATCGCCTGAAAACAAACGTGAATCTCAGCTCGCAGCAGCTGATTACACACGCCCGTGGTACGTACACAAGAGGCTTGCTTTACCTATCGGGCCATCTCTTTATGTTTATTAAAGAGATGACAGACACGCTGTGTCAGTTAATGGTAAAATTTTGAGCTGTGTCAGGAGATTCAGCACAAAAGCGTGATGTACGCTATTTTGAGCTCACCAGGAAAAAGCGGGAAATGTAGCCGGGTGCCCTGTTGACGCGCACTCAATTGCCGCGGGAACAATTGCATATCATGTCAGCTACTCGTCTACATTTTTTTTTTTTGTAGAAGTCTCTGAACCGTGCGAACCCTAACCACCCAGAACCTTGAAAATATCTGAAGTTAAAAAAAAAGCCGGCAGATCCCACGCTTTGTGGGAATCGATGTAATGCGAAGCAGCCAGGAAGGAGCAAATCATGCTTTACATAATTTGCATGTCATGTTTTACATGTTTACATGTATGTCCGTCATACAGTCACGTCTTGATATATTAATTTTGATGTATGACAAGCTAGCGAACTGGACGCAAGCGCACCATGAGCGTGGCATGAAAATGGCATTGTAGATCACATGCATGCCAAGATTTTCATGTTACCACCTCCCACTTATGTTCGTTATTCAGTCATGTCACTCGATACAAAATTTGGTGTATATCAAGCTAACGAAACGGCCGCGAGCGCGCCATGAGCGCGGAATGCAAGTCATGTCGCTCATGACATGTCATGATTTCCATATTACCACTTGTTATTTAGGTTCGTCACACAGTCAGGTCACTCGATACAAAATTTGGTGTATATCAAGCTAACGAAACGGCCGCGAGCGCGCCATGAGCGTGGAATGCAAGTCATGTCGCTCATGACATATCATGATTTTCATATTGCCACTTGTCATTTATGTTCGTCATATAGTCATGTCGCTCAATACCAAATTTGGTGTATATCAAGCTAACGAAACGGCCGCGAGCGTGCCATGAGCGTGGAATGCAAGTCATGTCGCTCATGACATATCATGATTTCCATATTGCCACTTGTCATTTATGTTCGTCATACAGTCATGTCACTCGATACAAAATTTGGTGTATATCAAGCTAACGAAACGGCCGCGAGCGCGCCATGAGCGTGGAATGCAAGTCATGTCGCTCATGACTAGAGGCCGGATTTTTAGGCACTTAAAAAGCGCGTTTTAGGCGCCAAAAATAGGCAGGCAAAACACAGTTTTAGGCTTCCAAAATCGTAAATATAGGCACAATAAATTTTTACATAAATTCAAAATATTTCAAACAAAGACGTACGCGACCTGTATTTACGACAGAAAAGCAAGAAATGTTATTGTTCACGATGACACAAAGGCGCCAACAATTGAACATAGCCACACAATTGTCCTTTTTGCCGCACGGTTCGTAGAACACAGTCTCTCCTTTTATTCTCTGTCATGGTGAGTAAAGTGTCCACCGTGGAATCGACACAGTCGTGGATCTCTTTATTTTCGGCATGCACAGAAACAGGTAGTTAGACCGCTAAAAAACCAGAAGGGAAGGATGCCTCGTATTGGCCAGGGGTAATCGCGTAGGGTCAGTTGCTACTCTGTCGACGAACACCTTTAAAGGGCCCCTCACCAGGTCTGAGCATTTTGAAATGACAAGTGTTTTGCATAAACTGGGCGCTCACGATCACGTCTGCCAAGATTTCCAACGTTACGCGCCGCGGAGAAATGTGAAATTTCAAAATGAACACCGCTTGCCCTTCTCGCAGGCGCGTGACCCAAGATGGAGGGGTTGACGTACAAGGAATTCCTGCGTAGTTATCTGAGCTCAGACGTCGCTCCTCTATCCTCTACGTAGACATCGGTGCTCTGACATCGCTCGCAGTAGCACGTGACACTGCGAGAATTATTCGAAGCGACATGTGTAATTTCTGTAATATGTTGCTTAAATAGATGAATGAAAGTTGAGAGAAATAATAACACACAAGCGGAATGTGTTTGCATTTTTATTTTTTATTTCTTACTTCGAATCGCAGCGAGATGTGAGACTAAACTGCCTCCATTTCGTATGCGTTCGTGTTTTCGCCGTTCCCGCGTCGCGTCAGCACCAGCCCTAACAACGCTTGGTGCGATTTTGGGGCATTGTCCCTAACAACAGTTCCAGCTGTGCGACGCGGTGTGTCGCGGTAAGGATACGTGATCCGTGCCAGCCTCTCCAAACGTCCGCGCACTGAAAGATACATCCCAAAGAAATAGGCAGTACACTACAGAGAACGCCGAAACGACACAACACCGCTCGCGTGCACGACCTGGCTCAGGCACGTCATGCGCACGTGACCTTGCGTGCGCATGACGCCTCCTCGCATACTGGTTTCGCGGCTCGTAATGAACCAACTTGAAAATTTTTGTGCTCCAACGCTCTTCATTGGGCACGCATCAACAAACAAAACCCAGCCCGCGGGCACATCGCATTTTTCGTACTTTTGATCTACACTCTCCTTTCCCCTGACAGCACTCTATGGTTTCGCATTCGTCCGTCCCCTTCCCGCGGCTGCACAGAGGGACCTCCTAATTTTTGCCCACTGCCACACCCATGTCTTCAACGAGGTTCCTTTCCTTGAGGACACTGGAATGGACAAACGGCTCTAGAAGCCAACCGCCGCGTCCTCGACCATGGACGCCACTCTCCCTTCTTCTCATCTCCTCTTCCCATGTTTATTTCCCTCTCCCCATTCCATATAGACGTTGACTTGCTCCCATTTAGGGTATTTTCCTCTCCTGAACCTCTCCTCCTCTAGCCGCTCGCGACACCTCAGCGCGTTGGCGTAAGATGGCCGGCGCGTCCCATTTTACGGCTGCTAGCGGTTGTTTTCCGGAAATTGGTTGAACTGAAGGCTAGTTATTTGAACCTCCTAGTATTCCTAAAGGTAAATGTTGCCTCGTAACATGAATAACGGTCTCAAACTGCACTCGGAAGTGAAATTCGGAATTAAATAGTGTTCATATAGGCACCCATTTGGAAAATAGGCATTTATAGGCACCAGTAGGCGTTTAGGCACGATCGCCAAAAATAGGCATTTATAGGCACTATAAAAACACTATAAAAGCCCTTCTTAACCCCTAATTCGTGCTCATATATCAATGTGGCACGATAGGAACGCAAGGAACAAAATAGGCATTTGCCTATAATCCGGTCTCTACTCATGACATATGATTTCCATATTACCACTTGTCATTTATGTTCGTCATAGAGTCATGTCACTCAATACCAAATTTGGTGTATATGAAGCTAACGAAACGACCGCGAGCGCGCCATGAGCGTTGCATGTAAATCATACTTTTCATGACAAGTTAGTCATGATTTTCATTATATGACCAGCCATTTATGTTCGTCATACAGTCATGTTATGCCATACCAAATTTTGGTATAAATCGCATTAACGATGCGGCCAGGAGAGCACAAAGTCGTAGGCGGCTAGATTAGATAGCTAGCTAGCTAGCTAGCTAGCTAGATAGATAGATAGATAGATAGATAGATAGATAGATAGATAGATAGATAGATAGATAGATAGATAGATAGATAGATAGATAGATAGATAGATAGATAGATACGCTCAAAGTCGCCGAAGTTCGCTAAGAAATGCTTCGCATTTAAAATGAGTTGTTTGAAACTGTTTCCATTTCGTATGGCAAGGGCTTGAAGCTATGTACGCATCTCGCGGAAATGTTTCATACTGGCGTTCAGCGATCCCTGTAGATAGACACAAACTCGACGCCCAAACAACTAATCTCAGTATATCTGTATATACTTGTTTATTATATATATATATATATATATATATATATATATATATATATATATATATATATATATATATATATATATTGTGGCATGTTGCATTTCTTTTTTTTCAGTCTAGGTACATAAGTGATCTCTATATTTATACATTTTTCTACAGTGGTTGAAATATTACACTTCCACGTTTTAAACTTCTTATCGTATTTTTGTTCAGACAGCCATTCAACTTGTACAGCAAGAATAAGAGTATTAGTAACTTTAATTTCATGATATCTGGATATTGGTACAGCATTTTCTATAATACGCCTTTTATGCACAAACTTGTGGAATAATGTATGTTTACCTAGCATTGCTTTTGGTTCAAATGTCGGAATTTAACTCAAGCTTTGCGCTCGGTGAGCCTTGTACGCTACCTCAGAAGCAAAAATGAGCCAACAATATATTCAGGTCGTATGATCTACTCTTCCTTTTTTTTTCCCTTACGTCTTCCCGATGTGCTCTGTTCATAGTGAAGTGCTAGTCGAGGCTAACGAATTCTCGAATAAAGCGATGTGGATATGGCTAGAAAACCACTGGCGACCATGAGAAGTGGTGGTGAACGAAGCGGTACCATTGCCCCATTGCCGGCGCGAGAAAGTTTCTTTTCGTTCTTTCCTTGTGCCTGCTCATTTTGCGCGTTTTTGCGCACGCACCAACGTTCTCAAGCTCTATCACTGGAACTAGGCCACGCTGATGCCACTTGATACATGATTTTTTGCATTCTGCTGTTGCCCCCCGCACCGCACTAAAACAACGCTCAAAGATGGGTAAGCTCCATTCAGCACCACATTGTTAACCCTCTATTGCATGGCGTCCCATATTTGGCACATACCGATTAACATTTTTTATAGCGGGCGCAAGATGACCAGTGGAGAATGTGACACAGTTAGAGTAATCCTTTGAGTTACGTGCACTAAATATAAAAAAAAGCGCTGCCATCCCTGGATCCCTGGATCCCTGGAGCAGTATGAAATCTAGGCATGAAATAGATTTCACGGTGCACGTGCAAACTCGGATCATGAACAACAGTGACTGCTATATTTTTCTTGCAACCATTTCCTCGTTGCAGAAGCAAGAAAAAATTATTTTGGCATATCTCGTGGCTTTGAAAATTCATGCTCATTAAGGCTCTTCTCAATTCCGTTTTCCACTACGGTATATAGTCGGAAACGGTATGTGCCATATTTGGCACAGTATGCATGGGAGTGATGAAATGTGCAATATGATGCCATCTATGTTTTGTTGCACAGTGCAAATACAAACAAAAAGAAATCTTCTGAGATCATGCAGCACAGCTCGTTTTTGCAAGATTTCAGTTGTGGCGGTTGGTTTTGAGATGCTTCACGGAAAATATCGAGTGTCAGCAGCAGTACCTGGCAATTTTTTGTTATATTATTGGCGTGGGTGCACGAAAAATTATGTGAAGTGTAACCAGTGCACGGCGATATTTAGCTTTTACGATTTGTCGACAACTGACGCTCACAACCACAAGTCAGCGGTTGGAAATTCGGGCAGGAAAGTACAGCAAGGCGGCACCATGCGAAGAACCAAACGCGTAGCGGCCATCTTGCACGTAGATGTCGGCAGTCAGATGCACTAACCAAAATGTTCAATTATGCCTGAACACAGGAAGCAATTGCTTTGCTTTATTCCACAAATCAAGCTAAAAAGACCGCAATCAGTGAGATTTTGTTTTTCAGCCATGGCAGCAAGTTTGCTCGCCCACGTGCATAGTGTGCCATATTTGGCACAAACCTCTATCTTCATTAATACAGTCGCAATAAATCTGAAAATTTTTGTACATGTTATTCTTCATGTAGTTGACGATAAAAAATTATCAAATAATTTTTCAATAGATTTTTTCATAATTCATGCAATAGAGGGTTAAAGTTAAGTTGACTTTACGTGCCCTTAATAGAAGCTCAGCGCAATAAACTACAGCGCGTAGCAGACGCCCCTGGCTTTCCGCCCGCTCCCGAGTGCGGAAAGCCCAGGGGGACTTTACAGGGTCCGGCGCAGCAGCGGCGCGGCGCGGGAGTTCACCGCAAAAGGCCCACGCGGGAGCCGGCGCTTTGGACACTCCCCCTATTCTAGGTCGCTCTACTCAGATACTGCGACACAAATACTGTGCTTCTCTTTGAAGCACCCAACGAGGTTGGTGTCAGTAATCAAACTGGTTCTGTATTTAGTCACAGCGTTATACGACCAAGCTTGCACCTCTCAGCAGCAAAAGGAACCAAAGCATGGCCGGAATACTGTACCCTTTCCTGTAAACAAAGATTTTTGCTACATGCCATTCTTTAAGCCTCACACCTCTAAGCCTCGCACTATCGCCGTACAGGAGTGCGTACAAAGGCAGCCGGGAATTCCTCGGCATCCAGTGCTTTTTTGGGGGGTCACGGATATTTAAAACCGCCCAAAGGACGCGACATTTTGCTTTCTGCGTCGTCTTCATGTTCCTTTTACGAAGAATCGGGGCATACCCAATGACACAAAAGTGCTCGGCACAAAGCTGGCCCAAGGTCACTGGCCAACCTGGCCGACGTTGGGCATAGGTCGGCTACCGAGGTCTGCCCGCGTATGGGGATTGACACTGGCCTCACGTTGGCCGACGTTCTGGCCACCGACGTAGGGCCGACCTCATTGGCCGAGCTGGCCGAGTGCCAGCGTCTGTAGGGCCACGTTCGGCACGGTGAAAGTTAGCACGTGGCCAGCTGGCGGCTACCATGGCGTCGCCGTAAGGTGGGGGGGGGGGGGGGTCTAACTTCCCACCACCTGCATTTTTTTCTATTTTGCATGTGTATATATGCATGCACCTACAAACGCACGCACAAACACAAACTATGGTTGAATCCCCCCCTTCCCCGAAATAAAATTGCTGGTCACGCCAGTGGCAGCTACTGTAGGTGTACGCTTGGCCCAGCAATAATTAGCCTAATTTTAGAGATCACATTCTCTTAGAGCATATATATATACCAGCACACATGGAACAGGAGGGACACTTTTGAACACACAAGCACAAAATGCTGCAAATGATTTTCACCATTTATTAAAAACATCAAAACAAGACTATAGCAGTACACACCAATGAAGTTCACGTCACAGGCACATGGACACGAATTCTTCGCGCGAACGCTCATGGCGACTCGCGGATGTTCTCTCCGCGACGCCTACGCCATCGGCCACCTTCCCTGTCCATTTGTTGACGACATTGCAGACGTCCTGCATTGATACACCAGCATGATTTACCCTGAGGCAGCCTGCAAATACAAGAAAAGTCACGATGAGATCAGCCAAAGGCTTTGAAGCACCACTCCAAGAAGATTTCTTATAAAAGAGGTTGACATGCTTCCAAGACAGAAGGACAATAGTAGTTGGAGAGGCTCGTTTTCTTTGCTAACATGACCAAAAAACCAACCGACAATCCAGCCAAGCAAAACAGGTGAAACTATTTACTACTTTTTTAACAGTAGTGTAAAGATTATGACCTACGCTAAAAGGAGTTAAAGTGGTCGAAAAATTGCGCTTTCAGTCTGGGGGTCAGAACTCATCGGCCTTTGAAATACATGCCTGATGCTCTACAAGCTATAAGCAACGGAACCCTCAATTTAGTGACACAGCAGAAGCAGCAATATTTTCAGCCTAAATATGATGGAATCAGTTTTATAGTATGTTAAAAAGGCCAAGTCATCACTCATTCAAAGGTAGTGTCCAAATTCAGCTTTGCGTGCAGTGGTACAAGTTTCTTAAACCACGGCATGCTATTGTAGCCTGCTATAGCTTGACTATGGAGTAATGTACTCAGATACTGCGA